>JANHFX010012316.1:37515-55941 GCA_027560015.1 Chloroceryle amazona
TGGAAGGTGGCTGTTGGGTCTCCCCAGAGCCTTCTCTTCTCCAGGCTGAGCAATCCCAGCTCCCTCAGCCTGTCCTCGTACAAGAGGTGCTCCAGCCCCCTGATCATCCCTGTGGCCTCCTCTGGCCCCACTCCATCAGGTCCCTGTCCTTCCTGTGCTGTGGGCTCTAGAGCTGGACGCAGTGATCCAGGGGAGGTCTGCCCAGAGCAGAGCAGAGCGGCAGAATCCCCTCTCTCCATCTGCTGGCCACACGTCTTTTGCTGCAGCCCAGGATGGGATTGGCCTTCTGGGCTGCAAGCACCCCCTGGCTGCTCATGTCCAGCTTCTCCTCCACCAGCACCCCCCAGTCCTTTTCTGCAGGCTGCTCTCTGTCACCAGCTCCCCAGCCTGGATTGACAGTGGCGATTGTTCCGGCCCAGGTGCAGGACCCTGCACTTGCTCTTGTTGAACCCCATGAGGTTCACCTGGGCCCACCTCTCCAGCCTGTTGAGGTCCATCTGGATGCCATCCCATCCCTCTGGTTTGCTAAGATAACTTTAATAACATAATGTAGAACTACAGTGCAAGATAAATAACAGAAGTGAATTCAGAGATCATGCAGGATTCGGAATCTATAGTCACAGCCAGTGGCTTCACCTTTATCCATTAAAAAAGTATGGAACAGTGAAAGTTAAAATCCACTAGTATGTGGTCCCCGGAGTGCAAGATAAAAGCAAGCAAAATAATTGCTCTATGTACAATTTATGCCTTGTATGCTAATTATCTTATCCATGCAGCCTGACAGAAGCTGTTCTCTCCTCTTGTTTTCAGGTGATGACAGTTGAGGATGCCAGCTCCCTGGCAAACATGCTGCCATAAAAAGTCCCGAACGAAGAATGGAAAAGCTGAAATGGACATTATGTCAGAGACAAGTGGAAAAATGCAGATGAAGAAAGAAATCACGTTACTAAATGGAGTTTCTTTAATTGTAGGGAACATGATTGGCTCGGGGATATTTGTATCGCCCAGAGGTGTTTTAATGTACAGTGCCTCCTATGGACTCTCTCTGGTCATCTGGGCTCTTGGTGGGATGTTTTCGCTCTTTGGAGCTTTGTGTTACGCTGAATTGGGAACATCCATCGTTAAATCTGGAGGCAGTTATGCCTATATCCTGGAAGCATTTGGTGCTTTTGTGGCCTTCATCAGACTCTGGTCTTCTTTGCTAATTATCGAACCGACAACCCAGGCAGTGATAGCAATCACGTTTGCTAACTATATTGTTCAACCAATCTTCCCTCATTGTGAGCCTCCCTATGATGCAGTCAGGTTGATTGCAGCTGCTTGTATATGTAAGTAAAGTTATGATTCCTACAAGTTAAGAATGATAATCGTAGGTTTCTGTTCTTTCACCTTCTGTGAAAATAACGCGTTCTTAGGAACACGGAGGAAGTAATCTTATGCAGATGGATTTTATTTGAGGCTGGGGTTATTAGAGGGGAGAGGTGAATTGGACCAGTTTCACTGGTGGAAACTGTGACTGCTGAGTAAAGATACAAATAACTCTGTGGGGCATAACTGACCTAACTGGAGCCCGCATTTGGTCTTTGCTCTCTCTCCTCTGTTTCTTGCAAGTCACAAAAAATGAACAAAAAATAATAAGATTCATATAAAATTAAAAATGGTGTGGCTAACATGAGTGTTGTCTCCAGAGGAACTGTGTAGTCTGATCAGACACTGCAGAGCTGTCTTTGTCACAGCTCTGTGTCTCAGGTGAGCACAGAGATAAGCGTTACAAATTTATCCTCCAGTGGACAGATTGTACTCAGATTCTTTTCCTTATAACCATGAAATTGTCAAGCTTTGGTGTGTGCTCCTTTGAGACCGTGCTGTAGCATGATCTTGTAAAAATGGCTTAGATTGCACAACTCAATGAAAACTTCCACAATGAGATGCAATTTTAAGATAATATAATGTACATTGACAGTCCAGAAAAGGTGTTTTCCCTGTAGCCCTGACTCTTACCACTGTGATGTAGATCAAGGTCACTTCTGAAAAAGGCTCCATGGTAGAACTTGAGACCATCATGGCCACTCAGCAGTCTAGAAGAGCAATGAACCCTAATCTAAAAGTCTTCATCAGCTGAAATTCTCCACCATTGCTCTAGGTCCACCTCATGAAACACTAACACTCAAGAGTAGTCTTCAAACGTTGATGTTTCTCTGAGGCTTCACTTTCTCAGTTCTTGCTGTTGTTTTCACGTGAATGAGCTGTGGGCTCTAGAAGCTCTGGCAGCTTCTGCTGCCTCACACAGCACATTCATTAGCTGTCTCACCACTGACTAGGCTTTCAACAAGCATTTTGAGTACCAGCCTCGATTTCTGGGAAGATCACAGCTTATTCTATTACCTGTGCTGTGCAATTCAGCAGTGTCAGCGAATTTAGTACTAGCTTGAACAATTTTCATAAGACTCACTAGCATGGATTTAACTGGCACTTCACCAACTGAGTGGAGAGAACTTATTGAAATCTATTTAGGAAAATTTACTGGGAGTTCCATGGCAAGATCCAATTGCCTTGAATTTAATGACACTCTGCAGCACGATACACGTCATGTGTCCTATATACATGCAGTAAATGTATCCCTTGCAGTGTTTCAAATAGCACCTTATGGGATCACAAATGACTCCTAAATGTTCAGTACTCTATCATTTTTAAGAAATAGCCCTGTAATTCTAAGAGCTGCTGATATATACTACTGTATTTTGAAGAAAGAGCTATGCTGTTAAGTTTTACTACAGAGATTTTTTAAAATTATAGAGCATAAAATCTTATTTCACTCTATATACCACATTTAAAATCATAGAATCCTAAATAGTTTGGGTTGGAAAGGACCTTTAAAGGTCATCTAGTCCAAGTCTCATGCAATAAACAGGGACATCTTCAACTAGATCGGGTTGTTTAGAGCCCAGTCCAACCTGACCTCAAATGTTTCCAGGGATGGGGCATCTACCACCTCTGGGCAACCTGTGCCAGGGGTTCACCACCCTCATCACAGAAAATTTCTTCCTTATATTCACTCTGAACCTACCCTCTTTTACTTTAAAACCATTATCACTTGTCTTATTGGACAGGCCCAGCCAGAAAGTTTGTCCCCATCTTTCTTGTAAGACCCCACTAAGCATCAAAAGCCTGCAATAAGGTCTCCCCTGAGCTTTCTCTTCTCCAGGCTGAACAACTCCAACATGTTGGAGTCTTTCCTGTGCTGAAGACTCCAGAGCTGGACACAGTACTCCAGGTAGGGTCTCAGCAGAGCAGAATAGAGGGGGAGAATCACTTCCCTCAACCTTGTTTGGATGCAGCCCAGGGTACAGTTGGCCTTCTGGGCTGTGAGTGCACATTGCCAGCTTATGTCCAGCTTTTTCATGCACCAGTACCATCAATACTCCACAGGAGTGCTCTCAATCCCCTCATTGCCCAGTCTGTATTGATACCAAGGATTGCCCCAACCCACGTGCAAGGACCTACCACTTGGCCTTGTTGAATCTTCACGTGGTCCACTTCTTGTCTAGGTCCCTCTGGATGGCACCCCATCCCACAGGCACCTCAACCACACCACTCAGCTTTGTGTCATCTGCAGACTTGCTGCCCATGAACTCAATCCCCCTGTCTGTGTCACTGGTGAAGATACTAAACATCTCAATATGGACCCTTGAGGGACACGACTCATCACTGATCTCCATCCAGACATTGAGCCGTTGACCACTACCCTCTGGTTGCAACCAACCAATTCCTTATCCACTAAGCAATCCATTCACCAAATCTCTCCAATTTAGAGAGAAGAAGGGGGACTGTGACAGTCAGTCCATCAGAGAAGGCCACTAGATTGGTCAGGCAAGACTTGCCTTTGGTGAAGCCGTGCTGGCTGTCTTGAATCACCCTCCTCTCCTCCGTATGCCTTAGCAGAGCTTCCAGGAGGATATGGCAGAAGGAGGAAGTTGATCCCACCCACTCTCTGCAACAGCTACTTTGTGATTTCTGTGAGATTCTGTCAAAACTGAGTCTTGAGCGAACTCTGTAAGGAAGTACTTCTGCAATCTTCAGACTCAGGGTCAAAGCATGAATGACACATCTTCTAAGCCATGGGCACTGAGTAACAGCCTGCTGGCCTGGCTCAAGCCAGTATCTTGTTCACAGCATCCAGACTGGTTGGTGCAGAAGCTGTCCTTACTCTCCATGTAGACTAGTGTTTGAGTCAGCATGGAGAACTTCGAGAAAAACTTCAGATCAAACAGAGGATATAAAAAAGCTCACCTTTTGCACTCTGTTGACTTAAGTGAAATCTAAAGATTATTTTAAAGGGGCAGGAGTTAGTCCTAAAATTGAAAAGCTGATGTGTTTTATTTACTTACTGTCATGAAAACAGTGTCCTTCAGAAAACCACTGTGCACATTTTAAGCTGGGTATTTCATTCGTTTTAATAAATCTAGGTGATCCTGGAATGGTGACATTTGATTCTATTTTATTCCTTGAAAGAGGGGGGTGGTATCTGGAAACATGATTTAAGTGATGTAAAACATACAGTGCTCCTCTCAGGCATATTCTTTTTCTCTGCAGGTTCCTTAACATTTATTAATTGTGTTAATGTGAAGTGGGGAACACGTGTACAAGATATTTTCACCTATGCAAAAGTTATGGCTCTTATCTTGGTGATAGCTGTTGGTCTTTACAAAATTGGGAAAGGTAAGAACCATTTTCATTTACTTAAATTCTTAAACCATATATGAGTTTCAAAATCTGTGCAGGAAGATCAAAGTCCTTAAGATTTACATAGGAAATGTTGGCTATTCTGGAAAAAAAATGCCATAGGAAGATCAAAGGAATTTTACGGCTTGTTAAGCAACAGGGCTTTGAGTTTTTCTTCTATCCTTAGCATGGCAAACCAACACTTGCCAAGAGAGGGTCAGGGAGGGAGGAACTCATCCTTCCCTTCGCTGGTGAGAAGCTGTGCTTGTTCCCAGAAAGAAGGGAGAAGACTAACGCTGCAGTCCCGTGAATCACTTGTGGTGCCGTAAGACATCACAGGACAGATGAGCCACCCTGTAGCAGGAGTAGCTGGACTGAACCGAACACACTGAAAAGCTGGAGACTAGTTTATCCTGGTGCTGCCTCTGGTCTTTGCATATGACAATAGATTGGCTTTTATTAACTTCAATACTTGATTTTATTAATTTAAGTTTCTGGTATGGTGAAGTCTCTTCCAACTCCAGCTCTGTTGCTTAGTTACTACGGTTTCATTTTCCTTTCCCATTACACTCCTAAATAGCCATTGTATCTTTATTCTGTTAAAATGAAGAAGGTTTTCCCTCTTCCCTGTCTTTTTCTCGTGCTGAAATTAGGTTATAAAGCCAAACGAGTGTGTTTGCTTTCCTGTGTTTGCTGACTTTCTTGCCTGCAGTTCTAATGCATCAGCTGTGATGCTGTAAAGCTACACCAGACTTTTAAGAGAGCTTTTTGGTTTAGCCATTATTCATGCATGTCAGTTATCACTGGTTTGGTCAAGTCTAAAGAAATCTGAACAAACGAACCCATCCTAAGGGCAGGAATGTGGAGATGCAGAGGAAAAGAGGGTAAAGGTGGAGAGGAAACATTATTGTGAGGAACACAAAATGCTGCAGGCTTTTAGCAGTAGTAAAGGTGTCGTTTCTGCTTTGGTTAAGCAGAACCAAGCACTTCAATACAGAAAGGACTGGGAGGAGGAACGATGTAGACTTCTGGAGGAAGCTGTGATCGGGTCAATGGACGTTTTTAAACTCAGCAGCTGTTTTAATGAAAAGAACAGTTCAGACATTTTAGCCCTGACATATTCCTTCTGATATGCTCCGATGCTCCTCCTGTTTTAAAACTGTGAATGGATCTGATTTTGAATACAAGCTTTTGAATACCTCTTTAGGAAAAAAAGCTTTCCTTGGTCCTTGGGGATTTTTCTTCTTTATTTTCTTCCGATTGTTTTCTCTCCAAAGGGTGTGTGCATCTCATACTTTCACCTTCCTCAGTTCAAACAGTCTCCTGGTAGTCATTGCTCAATTTAAAGACTGAATTGCTTTTGTGGTATCTACAAACTCCTTAGTTTAACCACAGGGTGAAGTTGTTTCATTTTATAAGAAAGAACTTACTCCCTAACCAAGGTTCCAGCAAGTTTCTGTCCTCCTTACTACTTAACCCACTTCCATTTATACTACATAATTGACTTTCCTTCTGCAAACTCAGCAAGGCCTCCCTTCCCCTTTCCCGAATCTCGGGGAAGGCTCCTTCCATTTCAGTAACATTTGTCTATTTTGCAGCACTCTGCAGTGTCATCTCAACTGACTGACCTAAACTAGAGGAGAAGTTTGTCAGGAAAGATTTTTCAAGGCTTTTCTCTGTTTTGGGGAATACCTTTGTGGGGCAGAGTATCCCCCTGAGAATGATGCCTTCAGGAGTTCCCCCTCCTGTGGTCACTAATTCATCTGGTGAAAACAAACACAGATATGAGGAAGAAATATGAGATAGATTCAGGAAATGAAATTGTGTTTCCCAAGTGCTTCTGCCTGGCTGACAGATCACAGCATGACCTTAGCACAGCTCCCTCCTTCGATAGGCTAGAGAGTGATGCCAGGAGATGAGGACACAGTGAATTCTGAGAGAATTACACAAGTCACATCCAAGTAGCAAACACAAGAAAAAGACTTCTGCTGTCTCCCCGTAGAAGCAGAGCTGTCTGAACATCTGACTGAAACTTTCCTATTTGTCAAGTGAAAATAGAACTGTGCACTTTTAGAAACAATAGGAAACTTGGGTGCAGTGGGGTTTTATTTCCTTCTGGTTAGCTGAGACTTTTAGTGTTGGGTCCTTCTTGAAGTATTAACAGGCAATTGATACCTTCTGTTTGTGCAGGAGAGACAGAAAACCTGAGAGCTCCGTTCAAGGGCTCAGCAACAAACCCAGGGATGATTGCACTGGCTCTTTACTCTGCCCTCTTCTCCTACTCGGGATGGGACACACTCAACTATGTCACTGAGGAAATGCAGAATCCCGAGAGGTAAACATCTGTTTTTCCTTTCAATCACAGAAGTGTCCTGGTAGGACAAGCCCCTCTGCATTTCTTTCTGACCAGAAAGAAGTCAAACTATTTTCTCTTTTCAAAAGAAGGAGTAAGTATGAGAACTCTTTCTGATTATTGTCCTCCCTCACCAATTGCATCACACTAATAAATCTCTCATCTCCATATATGTATTTTACACCTGACACTGCAGACAAGAATTTTTAGAGGAGAACAAATCCTTGCTGAAAGCAGGGAAAAGCGTGGGTCTGCCCAGCCCTCTAAAATTCCTGACTTCTTTTCAGTCAGAACAATTATTTCATTTTTCCAGGACTGGTTTTGCCACCAGTAGAGTAAAACTGTGTCAGGTTTATGAGTGGTTTTATCCTCTAATCTTCAGTATCATTTTGAGGGGCAAAATCTTTATTTTTTTAATAAAGATGAAAGGTTAAGTCCACAGTAGCACTGGAAACATAATCTTCTGCCCTTTGTAGGGATGTCAGCCCTGGGGGAGGTGTGCACATCACCTGCTGAGATTGATACAGTCCACCTTGTCTTGGGACATGCGTGGCTTATGAGTCAGAAAAAAAAATGCTACACACCTAAGTGTGCATTTAAATCTCACTGCTTAAGTGCTCTCTTCAATTACTTTCTAGAAAAGACAGTATACAAAAATTACAGTTATAAATATATTTTTTTTTTCTCTAAAACTTGTGACAGACCCACAAGCAGCCAAACTAAGCTGCTTATGGAATTTTTCCACACGTGGCAGCTCATTCTTTTGTAACCCCACGATTACAATAGGATGGATTATAGAAAGCGATGCAGATGTCCATTCACAAATGATTGAATTTGGGAATAATGTTCTAATTAAGTATTCCTTATTTAAAGAGCATGAAATAATTTTGCTGTGTTCCTTTTACAGGAATCTACCTCTTTCTATTGCAATTTCAATGCCTATTGTGACTATTATTTACCTGATGACTAATATAGCATACTACGTAGTGTTGGACATGTCAGATCTCCTCACGAGCGATGCAGTGGCTGTGGTAAGTTGTATAAAATAATTCAAAGAGAAGTTACTGTATGGCTGACACTGCAGGGAGCATGCTTCTTGGCAAAGCAATTGAAATATTACCATGCTGAAGGTTGTTGCTTTGTTTTAAACGTTGCTTTCGTGTAGGAGTACCAGTATATTAGAAGGTGCATATAAAGAGTATATCCAGTAAATCTGCTCTTGTAAAATCCTCCTACAGTACTTCACTGTAGAAGGTGCTTTTGCCAGGGTCAGACAGAGAAGGAGCTAAGGAAAGTTTGGGTGGTTTAGGAATCAAGGGGTTTTTACCAATCATTCCAATGTACAGTGTGTGATGTTTGAAGCTGTGGGATCACAGAAATATTTTCAACACAAAAATGGGCAGTGAGTGCTTTTTAGAACTTTATCAGTATTTTATACAGAAGTACAGTTATAACTCATACTACTGCATGGATTTGTCAGAATACACTGAAGCCAATACACCTTCTTCTATTATCTCATTGACTTGACCAAGGCTGAGGAGTTTTTTTGAATGTTTGTTGTTTTTTTTTTCATGTATCTGTCATTTTTATTTTGATGCTGATCAGTGTTTCCAAATTCTAATTTCCTAAGTAATGATCAGGCGTGATAAAAGAGCATGGCTAACGATGCTGTATTTGGGCTGGTGTGTTTTCAGCAGAGTTTCTTGGGATTGTCCATATGCTTAACATAAGGGGTCTCACTATGATTTTCTTTTTCTGTTACAGACGTTTGGCAGTGAAACCCTTAGCTATGCCAAGTGGATAATTCCTGTAGCAGTGGCCATGTCTTGCTACAGTGGCTTAAACTCATCAATAATTGCAGCATCTAGGTATGAAATATAAGATTTATTTAATAATAGATGATTCCTTTTCAATTCTTTAAATCTGCATTGATTACTACTGCATTGTAAAAGTAAAAAGTTAATTTTTGCCACACCAGGTTGTTTGTTTAGGGTAGGATTGTTAGGATCTGATATGTCTTCTCACGATCAGCACCCAAAGATAAACTAAAGCCACTTGAGGAGAGAGCAATATTTACAACAGCATAATAAAAGAATTAATGCTGCCTTTGTCAGAAAACAAGAAGCTATGCCTTGGCTCACTGTCTAGTTTAGTTTTCTTATTCTTTTTTATAGGCTCTTTTATGTTGGAGCCAGGGAAGGACACCTCCCTGACAGCCTGAGCTTGATTCACGTAAAGTGCTTCACACCAGTCCCTGCTCTCCTCTTCAATGTAAGTGACAGCCCGGCCCCAGGGACTGCAACACCTCACCTCTGCCCGGTGTTTCTCCCTGGCTTCTCCTGCACTGGAAAGATCTGCCTCAAATACCCACCATTTCTAAAACTCATTGAGGGTGGGGGTGGTGTTATCTTGTCTGGTGGGGTTTTTTTCCAGTGGAAAGAACAGCTCGATTCACATTCATATGCTGAACAAGATTAGTGAGGAGTAAGTGCAATAGCTTTACTGAGAAAACAGAGCAGGGCTAAATATGTAACAGTAAAGACAGGAGGTAAACTGTGTGAGATTTCAGTGTCACTGGAGAAGAATGTGGCAGGAACATCTCTCAGACCCTGCCATAGGCTGATTTCCTAGGACTCCAGTTATAACAGGATTGACAACACACTGAAAATTCAACTCCTGCTGCTGGATGCCTATGGCCGTATCAACTTCTTCCAACTGTAATAAATAATCCATACATCTATCAGATTAAAAGAAGGAGGGGGATATGCACAAACAGAGAAGGTGTCATCATTCAGAAGCGGTTCGCTGCTGTTTATTTGAACGTGTATTTTATTTGGTGTCTTTCACTGCCTGGTGCTACATATGGTTTATGACTAGATTATCATACTGGTCCTGTTTGACATCAAATAATTTATTTAAAGTTATAATCATGTTATGAATACTCTTCTCAGGGGAATTCTGTTTGCAACAGTAAGATGAGCTATATTCCCTTAATACACCACCACTCAGAGTTTTCACAGTGGTTTGTTGTTGGTTTGGGGTTTTTTTTCTGCCTATCAATTAAAATAGACATAAAAAATCCTGGTATTTTAGGGCTTTCCACACAGGAAAGCACACCTGCATACCACTGAGTTCACTCCAATTATGTCAGTGAGACCCTGCAACAGTGAAGCTAAATAAAAAGTTTGTTTTCAAACAGCAGAGTGAGCTACAGAGAGCTTCTTAGCAGCCTTCTCCGTAATGCAGCAAAATCTGGGGGTCTTCATCTGGAGGGTTTCCTGCTGGTCCTGAAACGGAACTTCACAGACCCTACAGCTCCTCAGCTAAATGTGATGGTCTCAGTGCTGTGCTGAAGGAAGAGATAGCAGCATGTTTCACACAGCAGATCTGCAGAATTCACAGAGTTTTAAGTGTCCTTCTTCCAAGGACCTGATTTCCAAGTCCAGACAGATATGTTGGAAACATGCTGGTTTATAACACTATTACCTCTTTATTTTATAAGACATGTCTTTATTTTCACATTAAAAAGTCTTTACTTTTATTATCTCTAGGGCTTAATGACTTTGCTTTATCTCCTTGTGGAAGATGTTTTCCTCCTCATTAATTACTACTGCTTCAACTACTGGCTGTTTGTGGGTCTTTCTATTGCAGGACTAATATATTTGAGATATACTCAGCCACACAGACCACGACCTATTAAAGTAAGTAAACAAGAGAGGAAACTGGCCCTAAAAGCCAGCTAATGGACATCTTTATGTGACCCTTAATAGGACAACCAGAACATTAGCAGTTATTATAGACTGTTTATCAGTGACAGAAATTCTTTCAGTGTAGAAGATAAGAAATGAAGGAGCAAAAGCCATTTGAGTTTCCACAAGAGCATCTGTTGTGGTCCATTTGCTACGAGGTTAAAATGCTATTTACCATTTATTTTTCCTTTCACTCAACCTTGTAACTATATTTCAAATTAAATAAGGAATAAATAAATGTCTGGGGTTCTTAACCCACCAGGAAAACTCCTCCTTTGTATTTTTCACAGCTGACCTCAGTAGAGCTAGCGATGGGGCTCCAGAGGTTAACAGTCTGATCAAACTCAGGTGACAACAAATTCAGCAAAATCCTCAAAAGCCCATAAATGCTCCAACTTCTGCTCATGCAGAAGTTTAAAAGCTTGCATAATCATATATATTTTGATTGTTCCCTCCCACTGCATACTGATTATAACATCCTGCACCATTTTTACCAACACATTTTCTTCTGGTGCAGTGTAACATCCTTTTTTGTAAAAACTACACAGTTCAAACAAAAGCATAAAAAATCCCAGGCACCTACTGCTAGAAAACTTTCTAGTCTTCTAGAGCAGACCAAATTTTCCTGAAGTATGCACACACTTTGCTTCCAAGTTCTCCCCAAAAATCTGTGGGAGAGAAAGATTAAATCTTGCTTATTGGCAGTTTTGCTACTGACTCTATTAAAGGAAGGATTACAGTCAGATTGTAGATAATGATTGTTTAATTCCTATCAGCATTTGCCAGTTCCAGTCAGCCTCACAACTCTGCATACACTTTCTCCTTTGCTGAAAAGTAGCACTTGGTTTTCCTCAACTTACATTTTTGACCTCTATAAGAAGAAAAAAAATAGTATTTCTACCAGTAAACTCTCAGGATTTTCAGCTAGTATTCTACTGGCAACTCCTGGACTCTCGAGAAGGCTCATTACTACAGCCAGTGAAATAGATTTTAGGGAAAAACAAATCCATAAAGAGGTTATTGCAACTTTCCTTATTTGCTGCGTGGTATTTGTTGGGTGCCCAGGCTGTAAGGCAGTCCATTAGTTCTGTAGCATCAGCATGGTAATTAAAAGTCTAGCTGAGTTAGTTCCCAATCAAAATTACAATTAAACCAGATAAAATTATCCATTACTGCTCAGTTTTAAAGTGCTGCTTCGGAAGATTGATCTCTTGCTAATTGGAAGGGAATTGAGTTTGCGTAGGCCTGAAACCAGCAAAATGGTCAGACAGTCAGCTGTGTACTAAGTAAGAGGCTCCCAGCAGCACAGACAGACTTAAATTTTACTACCTGTAGGCAGCAAAAGATTCAGTACATAGCAGTCGTAGAGTCGATAGCTAGATTTTTATTATTGACATGTCTAACTTCAACCTGAAAAACCTGACATTTTTACAATAGACTCTTTACTCCGTATTTTAACAAATGTTTATTTTTATTTGTCTCTACAGCTTAACCTCTTCTTCCCTATAGTATACTGTTTATGTTCCCTGTTCCTGATCATAGTTCCTCTCTACAGCGACACAATCAATTCCCTTATTGGCGTTGGTATTGCCCTCTCAGGCATTCCTGCGTATTATCTGGGAGTCTATCTGCCAGCTGAAAAGCGACCTAAATGTCTACAGTGGCTCTCTGGTAAGCAACGTCATCTTGTCCCAGTCAGTGTGCCAAAATCTTAAGTGCTTGGTCAGAAGAAAGAATAGTTTTTCCTAGAATCCTTTTTCTTTCTGATGTTTTGCAATGCTTTTGTATACAGCATGTCTGGGATCTTTTGATTCGTGGAAACAAAACCTTGCATGCCTGTACAAAGCAGTCCAATAGAATATGGTCATCTAGCACTTGTGGTATGGACCCATTTCGGTGTGTTGGCTCAACAGAAGCCATGTGGAATTATGAAGACTAAATGCATGCAGTTTTGTGCCCTGGAAGGCAGAAGTATCAGGACACCATTGTTTCACTTGCTGTCCAAGGAATGGAAGAAATGAGTCACAGGAGTCCATGCATTTTTGTAAATTATAAAGTGATGAATTTTTGTAAATTATAAAATGATGAATGACTGGCCTGAAGATTAGTTTCCACTCCTCGAGTTCAGGCAGTTTTGAAGAGCGAAACTTTATTATTTTTCTTCAGTTTGAACTCTGCTATCAATCTGACAGTTCAATGAAAATGTTGATGAAAAGTCCAATTAAACAAGACTTTCTATTTAATTATTGAGCTCATTTTGCCTTTAGCTGTTTATAACATCCTTAATCCAATGGATTAAGGTGTTTTAAGATTTTCCTAATATCTGTGTCGTGCTTTCAAATCCTCCAAATCCCTATATTTGTCTAAGATATATTGTAACTTTGTCTCACACCTTTTTTCTATGTATTGCAGCTACAACAACAAAATATGTTCAGATGCTTTTCTACTGCGCTCTGTCGGACCTGGACATAGACATGGAACCTACAGCAGCTAAGAGTAAATAGAGTTGCCTTGACATCGAGAGCTGTGCCTTGACATTTCCTATCTGGAGCACTTCTTATCATCTGAAGTTCTCTCAATGTGTTCAGTTACACTAAAGCACTAACCACAGTACTATGCATCGGTCTGATGTCTGTTAACTGAGAAACTTCTTTTGTCTGTTTTCTGCCAAACCCTGGGTTTGCATGAATCTTGTTACCTTTCTGGGCATGTTGCACAAGACTTCATTTTCTTTCTGGACAGAGGGAAAGCAGTAGTCAGATGCAAGGTTATAAGTATGAATAATGTCACTGAAGTTCTCTGTGGACATGTGAAGGTGTTTATTGATTTTTCACTCCTTACAAATAATACATGTAAGTTATTGTCAACTATCTAAATCAAGTCATAATGCTTAAGTGTTTAAATAAATAAACATTTGATCCTTGGCAAATGTTTCGGTTGTGTGGTTTTAAAGCACAGTAATAGTACTGTGAATTAACTTTGCCCTGCCTTCCATCTCACAGGTTGGTTTCCTAGGAAGCAATAAGACTGTAACTCGTACTTGTGTTGGGAGTAGTACTAGCTCTTTAGGAATCTAGCAAGTACAGGATTCTTGCTTTTTATGAAGAATCACAGTTCTTTGAATAAAAATGGGAGAAGAGAATTGGCATCAGATTCCATTTCTGTGTCAGCAAAGGAAAAGAGAAGTTGGTGTTGATAGAGGAAAGACTATCAGCTGCAGAAAGTCTGAAGATGTCTGGGCTTTGTACAAGCCTGAAGAGCCATAAAGACTGTTGGGTGCTCTCCGTCCAGAGAGGTGAAGAGCTGTCTTCACACTTTAGGTAGCATGAGGATATTGAAGTGTGAAACAACCTGAGAGATGCAGGACCCGACCCACAGGGCCGAGTCCCAGCTCTGTCACAGACCAAAGTGCCATCAGAGACACGTGTGACTTGAAAGTGAGGGCACTTCCTAAATACCTTTTCTTGAAATTTACCTTCATGGTGTGGCAGGAACTTTAGAAGTATTATCGCAGAACCTTTGAGTGGGTAGCACTAGATCTGTCAAGTCCCTGTTCTCTAGCTGATAAGCTATCAGGTTTTGTAACTCGTACCATTTTTTTTTCTGTGGGATTGATTTTTTAGTTATGAGGAGTGGCAGCCAAGCAACTCTGTGAAGTGCTATAATTTTTCAAGTGGCTCAAAAGCTCTAAAATTAAAACAAACAAACAAACAAAAAGAGAATGAGGAAAATAAAATGCAAACCTAAACAAGATGTCACGCAGTAAAGGGAGAATAATTTCATTGTCTTGTATATCAGGAGCCCGGGTTATAATCACAAGAAATGAGAAGTATTTATTGAGGAACACACATTTAATGCAATGGATGTCACTGAAAAAAATGGAAAGACAAGTGAGCTCTGAAATGTCTGGTTATTAGCTACTTAGAAAGGTCAGTATTAGAGTCAAAGGAGGGGAATGGAATTTGGTTTACACAACCTTGGTTTTGAAACAGGAGAGGTCAACATTAAAGCAAATGTTCATGACTTGATCCTCTTGTAAGAGGAGAGGAGAACAAATTGGTTCATGCTACAATTCAACAAAAACCACAGTAGAAATTAGGAGGCATTTAAAGAGATGGTCAACCAAGTTGAGCAGTCTGTCAAGTGATGGAGCTGAATACACTTGAGCACTCAAACAGAACAAAGATTAATTCAGCAATATATTTACATAGTGCTCAGAAACACTCATTTCACAGAGTGAAAACCAACTGTGAGCCCCACCTGCTAGAGGGGGGGCAAAGAGAGTTCAAACTGGGAAAAAAAAAACAAAACAAAATAAAATACAAACCTGCTTGGAGTTAAGAACATTCTACCCTCATGCAGAGACCAGGAAAAAAAAAAAAAAGGGGGACATGTATTGGTTTAAAACTGTGGTAAATCCTTCCTCTATGGAGAGAAAGTGCAAAGGGACTTTTAGAAATAGAAGAAGGTAAATTTGATGGTAGTAGCCATAACTTCAAGGACAGGCTGCTGAACAAGACCCATTTAGATGTGCTTCTGCAGTAGCACAGAAGAATTTCAGAGCCTGGTTTCAATGACACAGGACGTGCTCAGGTCCAAATATGCTTGTTAGGATATTGTGACTTTCTTTCTGATTAGCCATTGCTCTTGTCCATACCGTACCATCACATAAGGAAACCTGCAAATTCAATCCACCTTTCTCTTGCTGTCTTAGGAGTTAGGTCCTGTCTGTCTCAGCGTGTGTGTGGTCACAGAAGTAGAATTTAAAATTTCTAGTGGAGTTACAGTTGACTCCACAAGAGGGAGAACTCCTTTGCTTGATGCTCTCAGGCAAGAAAGGCAGCCCCTTGTTTTGAGAGCTGCTCAGAGCAGCAGAATCAGTGATGTGTGTATTCTTGCCCATAGCAAAGGTCCGGAGGCTTAGCTCCAGTGAAGAGTGTCAGCTACATACTCTGAGTAACGCTGTACAACAGCCTGCTGCAAATTCAAATGAAGATGATGTTAGAGATCAACATTCCTATTTCCTTACAGGACTGCCTTCCCATCTGTAGCAGGAGACAGATTTTCTCAGCCTGGCTGTTTCCTACGTCTAACATCACCTATGAATACCTAATTCCAAAGGATGATGAACATCCTTTTCAGAACTTCTACATTAAGCATAAATAATAAACAAGTTAATAATGGCTAATAGATAATAAATGAACTATTCGGTGGGAATGAAATCTCTTAAGTCCCTCTGTGATTTGGTAGTGACATCAAGAAATGGACAGCGTGTGAAAAGCTGTCTCCGAAGGTGACTGAGGCAACAAAGGGAACCTTGTCATTGGTGTCTACTGCAGGCCACCTGATCAAGGGGAGCTTATTGACAGAGCCTTCTTACTGGAGTAAGGAGTTACAGAAGCTATTGAACTTGCAGGCTCTTGTCCTGCAGGGGGTCTCCAGTCGCCCCGACCAACATCTGCTGGAAAAGTAGCATGGGGAGCTGTAGGCAGCTCAGGAGACTCCAGGAGTGAGTTGAGGATAACTTTGTAAGCCAGTAATAGACAGCCCTTCCAGAGGGGATGAGGTACTGCACCTGATGGTGACCAGCTCGACAAGTGAGCTAATTAGTGATGTCAAGATTGGAGGCAAACTTGGGCTTCAGTGCTCATGCACTGGTAAAGTTGAGAGTCCTGAGGGATACCGGTCCCACAGACATTGGTCTGGTTTTTGGTCCTTTTCTAATACGCTCACAAGTCCTGGCTTTATTTCAAACTGTGCTCTAATTCTTACCATGCTTACCCAGATATCACTCAAGAGATTCCCTTTTTCAAAGTTAAAGACATTAAATGAAAGCCATATGTATTCAGAAGACAAACATGGTTCAAATTAGGATTTAACCAAAAAACATGTAACAATTTAAAGTGAGCAATGCAATTAACAGATTTTACCAATTATCTTCACTGTGAAAGTCAAAAAGGAGGGCACTCAGAGGGCAGTTTCCAGGTATGGCTGAGGGGCCACTTCTGGCCATACTTTCTCAGCACTGCCCTTCATCTCCCCGTTAAAGTCCTTCCAAAGGTTGTTACAGGAGTTCAGAGAGAGCCAGCAGTAAATGAGCTGATGTGGAACCAGGGAAAAAATCAGCAATGGCTGTACAAGGACAACAGCAACCTTCCTGCAGCAGCCACGCTAGCAGAAAACACACACAGAGTTAAGAAAGCCATACAGCTATTTTTTAACTCTCTCCCTTCATGTACCAACAGTTTACTACTTCTTCTCAATTCCTGTCCCTTCTATTTTTTCCTTACTGTTCCTTTTTTCTTTTTTTTTTTTACCATTTCATTGCCATAATTATATTCACTTGCAAGTGATTTTACTTCATACAACATTATTGAGAACATCAATTTCTTTTCATTGCCTCCCCCTGCAAATTTGCTTTAATGACTTATCCTAATTAAGTTTGAACAAATTCTTTATTATGTTCCCATATTTCCTGTGGTGTGATCACTTAACCTGCAAATTATAATTGCAGGTACCCATGCAGACTGATTATTCTAATTGGTACCTGCTCCCTCCCTTTTAGTTTTCATTATAGCTTTCCACCCAAGGAAGCTTAGACAATGTCTATTCCATTTGAGGAATAAACAGGATACGCTGTCCTTGAAGAACCATTTGTCTTCCAACTTTGTTATTGCTTTCATATAATGTCTTTAACTTTTAAAAAGGGAATCTGCTGAGTGATATCTGGGTAAGTGTGGCAAGAATTAGACCACAGTTTGAAATAAAACCAATACTTCTGAGCATATATCCTGGATATGTATACATGCTTCTCACCCCTGCGAGGCTGGCTGACAAACACCATCAAAAACTGTCACTTCTTTTTTTCAGAAAAATCATGCTTCTGTAAAGATTTTCAGAGATGAAAAATAAATCTAGTGATCTTCACAGAACTTGGTTTTAAGTGGTGATCATTTCAAGTTTTAATTGGTGATCGTTTCAGATTTTTTTTCATTGAATTAATTCTGAACTCAGGTAAAAGGGTAGAAGAAAAGCTACTGAATTAGAAATTTATTATAAGCTGTGATATTTTTTAATTACCAGCTCATCACTGATGCTGAATAAAAATAGAAGCACATTTTCATCTGCTATAAAAGGCAGAAGTTAATACAAATTGACACTGCTCTATTGCCACCTAATAGTCTGTATGACCAAGACATAAGGGAGGAATTTACAGTGGTTTTTCCCATTGCCTTTGATTGTTTGTAGTATCTCTCTTGCAGTTAACATTTCATTCCCACTACCACCTAGAAACCAGCTTAAAGGTTTTAACAGGTCATTGACTTCATGTCTGTACCTCTAGTCCCTTGTTGACCTAAATCAATGGTCTGTAGACATTTAGCTCTGATTTAATTCCAAAAATTTTCTTTATCAGAGCTAGTCTGATAATTCAGAGAAAAATGAATACATCTGTAATAAAGGGTCACAGGGTGTCAGGGGTTGGAAGGGACCCTAGAGATCTTCGAGTCCAACCCCCCTGCCAGAGCAGGCCCATAGAATCCAGCACAGGTCACACAGGAACGCAGCCAGGAGGGTCTTGAACATCCCCAGAGCAGGAGACTC
>JANHFX010012316.1:56041-83920 GCA_027560015.1 Chloroceryle amazona
CAAAAAGCCTGGAGAGGGCCTGGTTACAAAGGCCTGGAGTGAAAGGATGAGGGGCAATGGTTTAAATTAGAAAGGAGAGGATTTAGATCAGAAATAAGGAGGAAGTTCTTTACCACGAGAGTGGTGAAGCTCTGGAACAGGTTGAGGGAGGTGGTTGAGGCCCCATCCCTGAGCACGAGTGAGAAGAGGCTGCCCCCCTCCTCCCAACACTCACCCCTCATATATTTATATTTGCATATATATTGGTATTTTTTTATTTCTGTTTGTATTCACTCCTCTGAAGTGCAGATTGCCAATGGAATGGAAAGTTGCAAAGGCCTCCCACAGCCCTCAGCAGCACATCATTTCCAGCAGCAGGACTCTCTTGCTTCATTCTGTGCAGGCTTAATTCATATGAAGCTTTTCTTACATAGTGCTATTGAGAAAGGCAGTTAAACCTACTGGTGAAACAGTTACTGGTACCAGCACTAGCTCTGCCCTACGGCCCATTTTATGCAGTGCATTCCCAGGCTGCTATAGCTTTCTCTGTGCAGTCATAACAGGGACATTCTGCAACTCATCCAGCAGAGTCCAGCAAAGCAGTGCTCTTTTCTACCTTCCACGTTTCCTTTTCTCTCCAGCTATTCTGCTCTCTTCCTAGGGAAGGAAACTTCTTTATTTGCTATTCCTTCCATTCCTTTCCTGGTTTGCTAATTCCTCCTTGCTGCTGCCATGATGATTGCCAGCTATCAGATTATTCTCTCTCTTCCCACGTGTCAGCCTTCCTCCTCCCTTTCATCCAGACTTACTGCTAAGCTCTGTGGGATGTAGAAGTCTCTCCTGTTTGGTGTTTGCACAATGCATTGCACTTGGGATCGCTGGCCATTGTTGCAAGGCTACTGTTTATAACATATACGAGGAAAAAAGTTTCCTATTTTGTTGTATATTCACAAACTTTCATCTAGAAAGCATCCCTGACCTTTGTCGTAACCAAGACTTCACACCATGTAAATAACAAACCACCCAATGGAGCAAACTGTTTCCACTGGCGATTCTGCTGCTTTAAAAGGATCAAGACCTTCTTGCATCACAGAATATTTCTAGATTGTCTAGTTTAATCTAGAGCTCTCATAGCCACGGCCAAGCTTTTCACAATACTAAAATACTAAAAACCAGAGTGGGGTGGGAGGTCTGCTGAAAAGTTTATTTTAGTTGCTGTTACCTAAGGGGCAGCCAGGTCCCAAGGACAGAAAGTCTTCAGTGAAGCTGGGGAGGGGGCTCTCTCACAACCACTGGCACAGAGAGGAAGATTCCCTTTGTAGCCCAGGGAAGGCCACTGCTGGGACCAGATGAAAGGCAAGCACTAGCAGCCTGGAGAGGAGGCAGCACTGGGCTAACAGGTCCCTGTGAGTGAATTACACAGCTGTAACAGCCCTTGTTGGAGCTGGGTGACAGCCCCAGTCCAGATGGGAGCATTCAGAATGTATCTACACCCTAAGAAGAGCAGTGTTATTTAAAATTAATTAAAATACAAATTAATGAAGCCAGGCTTGTGCCAATAAATGGTAAAAAATGTCTAAAAAGCCCTGAAATCCACATCTACAATACAGTTTCCTTCCGAAAGAAGTAGGCTGCTAGGTCATGGAGCTCGGTTTGCTTATTGTATTGACACTGGCTTACTCAACTAATTAAAATCCTCATTAGCGATCTTAACTGAAAATCTGCTCTTTTCGGGTCAGGCTTCTGCCTGCATTCTTTTGTCTGATCCCAGGGTTAAAGCTCAGGGACTCAGCAGCAGAAAATAGCTCTTCCCGGCTACCTCACCCTCTTCCAGTGCGTCCTTGACAAGAGGCTTGATCCGTTTGACTTTCTCTGCCAGATTGTAAATGTGAAGGCAAGAACTTCCCACTTGTCAGGCACACGGAAACAAATTTCCTTAAGTGTCAGAGAAAAAGGGATTAGTTTTATTTATTCAGTCATTGGCATTAGCCTGAGCAGCTTGTGAGCATAAACAAGGTGACTGGGTAAGTACCCTGAAGACTGTGTTGCAATGGATTTTAAGCTCTATACACAGGAGTGAAAAAAGCACTCTAAAAACCCACGGCTGAGATACCTAGCAGCAATACTGCTGTGTACAGGCAACACTGATTCACTCGACTAAAAAAGGACAGTGCAGGCCTTGCACGTGGACGTGTACAAGACAGAACATAAATACTGTTAGAAATCAAATAGTGTGTCATCAGCTTCTCCTAAAGCACACTGATCAAATAAGTTTTCCATGGCTTTCTATGTCATTAAAGGTCTAAAGGCCCTTGTGTTCTTCAGGTGATCGGTTCACAGTATTGTGTTTCTGCAGTGCACTTCGGGATTTCTGCCTTTAAAGAGACTTTTCTGAGCCATGCCTACTTAATACAACTTCTTAATTAAGAAATCAGAAATTATTTTCACTTTTTAGCTGTTGCTTTACCAGAGAAGAATTGTATGGTACTCTTGGCCAATGACAATACTTGTTTTCTGTTGTTTTCTAAACATGGGAAAAAAGTTTTTTTCTAATCTAAAGACTTCCCTCTTGTGGAGAACTTGGTCATGTAAAGGCAGAACATGCATCTGGAGATTCAGGGAATAAAGATTTGAGGAAAACTTTTGGCTGAAAAACAAGACATCGTAGGACAGCCTTATGAGAAACCAAAGAGAATTGGATGATAAATCACTACCAAAGCAGAAGAGGCATTTCTTGGAAAAGGCCAAAGTCCTGTATACAGCTCCCTGGTAATTCAGCCAGAGATTGGATTCCCCACAGTGAACAGAACAGCGTGGGCTGACGCAGACATTATATTTCAGCATTGCCAGGAGTGACCATCAGTAGAAGTATAAAAGGTTAAGATGTCGATGAAGCTAAACAAAGCTAATGATGATCACACACTGATCATCATGTTGGGCTCCTAACTAAACAAAAGGATTTAGGTAATAGGTTAAATGCAACACTATTACCAAATCCTCCCCCACAGAGTGATTCAATCAGTTGCATAAATGATATTTCAACTCCAGTGCAATCAACATACTCGACAAGTGGTGACGCAGACCATACCAAAGCTAATGTTAGCATCATTTACCCTCTTTTCCTGCCGTCGGGACCTGTTTAGTAAAAGGCAAGAACATAGGCTTTTGGGGGTTTTGTATTAATAATATATTTTATCAGACTGACTGCCACAGTTACAGAAGCAAGATAGACTGTCAGATGTCTACAGTGTTGAAACGGCGCAGTGGTAGCAGAATGTCATCAAGTCCTTACATAGCCTTCCTACTTGCCATTTCATGTACTGGAACTCAAAATCATTGAGAGATTTATTAGCAGGCAATCCTGTTTTGAAACAGGGGTCTCCAGAACCACCGTTCTAATTACACAGGCCCCAACCTCACTAAACCCATTACAAGAAGCGAGCTGCCTGTGGCCAAAACAAACTAAATATATTTAGGCCCTTCCCAAGTACAAAATGTAACCAACATCTCTCCACTACCAGCACAGAAAACATCCCTTAACACAGAACAACCAACTCCCATGCCTGTGCTTCTGGGGACAAAATACATTTCATCAAGTGCATCAAGTGCTCTCAGGGTAACTATGTGGGTGAGACTAAGTAGCTACCGTGCAGCATGAGAATGAGAATATATAAGCTGTAAAGGGCAGAAGTGCCCTGTTAGCAGGGAGGGAACATTTCTTACAAAAGAATTATGGCAATTTGAATGTCTTAGCCCTGAGCCTTGAGGAATCCTACAACCTTTTCCACAGAAAACTTGGATGCTTTCACAGATCTGCTAGATACCAAACCCCATGAACTCACAGACAGTCCTTTGGTGAGATTAAAATCTCCCACCACCACCCTGATGCCTCTTCCTCAGACTCCTTTTCATCTCTCTGCTCCTTCCTCCAACAACCGCTTTCCTTCAAAACCATCAGCTACTTTCTGTTTGAGACGGTCTGAGACACAACTACTGTAATAACTATAAGGCAACGTTCTCAATGTGTACTTAGCTTTGAGGTCTGCTGCTTCTATTTCAGACCTGCCAAAGGACTCACATGCCCCAAAACTTGTCTAATTTTGCCAGTGATACAAGCTGCTCTATTAAAAGATACTGCTTCCACCAACAAAATCTGCCTTGATGATGTCTTTAGGCTGTCATAACAACAGCAGCACCACCATTATTCTTCATGTGACACCGTCAATCAGTAGATATTTTATTTTTTGACATTTCATAAGTGATGCATAAAGCTAAAATAAGCCAAGCACTGTTTTTTTTGAGACTGATGGCTCAGAGAGAGAAGGAGAGAGCACTAGAAATAGTACTCCAACCAGCAGAGACATAATTCAGACAGAAAGTGTGTGTGGGCCGTGAAGGGGCAGGGTGGGGGAACTTTCAGAAGATGCACACAAACAGCTGAATTAAAAATAAATAAATTCAGAAACTGAGTACTATGAGAACAGAGATTAATGTTCAACCAACGACATCTAAATGTCAAATAAACTCATGAATTAAATCAGTATTATTCATGGAAACCGTTATAATGTTGAGTTAAACTGAATACTATTCTTCTTTTGCTTCCAGCTTTCTTTTTACTTCTTTTAAAGGCTGGCATCTGTCAGGGGTGTCTGCTTGAGAAGAGAAAACTCAGCTGTAACAAGAAGAGGAGATCGTTTGCCAAACAAACACAGGGAAGATCCAAGCATAGAGTGAAAAAGGACATAAGCAAAACATGACTGCCAAGAGAGGCAGCCTGTCAGGGATGTTTGAATAAGTACACACCAGGAAAGGGAAAAGGGAGGAAATAAAAGACATGCAAATATTTTGACTAGATGTCCACAGAGACGAAAACCTGGTGATTCTTAGAAACATGATGTAGAGCAAAAGGGCTTGGTCAAGGAGCTGGAGGGGAATGACACACAGCTTGATCAGTGAGCGTGTAAGATGATTGCTGTGGCAGCGTTGTAACCTCCATCCAAGATCATACAGTAAAAAGAAACAGATATAATAGCTTTATGAATTATGCATTCAGAAATGAAAATGTAAGGAAGTTTATTTTTATCCACATAATTTCTGTTATAAAATGTTAAAATTTTATGTCAAACTTCAGCAGGTATGACAAATTTCAGTTGCTTCTGGACCTGATAATGGTTTCGCATATCCAGCCGAGTTTACTTTATGAAATGCCTGATCTGCTAAAGGCAAAGCAAATACTATCACATCAGACTCCTTTCACTGACTGCTGTATTGCTTTTAATGAACAACAGACCTGTTTCCCAAGTATCCATCTCATTGAAGAAGATGCCTATTTAAAGAAACATGTGGGGGGATCTTCACACATATTTTCAGACACCCAGCTTGGATCCATCAGAGTTTTAGTCACACATTCCCATCCTTCAGTCTTCTGTAGAGGACAGTCATAACAACAGACACCTGAATTCCAGCATAAGCACCTATCTGTACTGAGCATCATCTTCTACCCAGGTGCAGTTGTGCTCAACGGGGAAGAGAGAAGCAATTTCACAGTGTTGTTAGTGTTGGAAAAAGGATTAGTTGAAAGGATTGAAGATGCCTTATTCAGTGCCTTACTCCATAAAGACCCAGAACAGAAGCTTTGTGATGTGCATTACCTATCGTATTTGAAAGACTATTTTGCACTCTTCCTCAGGGTGTTTGAGGCAGTGGTCCTGAGCTTCCCAACAGCAGCCGAGCAGCAGGGAGGGGACACATCTCAGAAAAGGCACCAGACTGATCAGTGAGAACACGGTATGATCACTAAATTTTCTGCACTAGTTTTCCTCCACAAAATAATTCCCCTGCCCTGTAGAGGTTTCTTTTCTCTATTTCAGGTACAGTAATCCTTGTCTTTGATCTTGTTCCTTCTCAAGTATTGCTTTGAACTGCTGGGAGCTCATTTTCATTTCTCATTTTTATTTCAAAAATTTTATACACCCTACCACACCTATGCTTGCTAACTCTCTAGCATCCCATTTACTTTGTAAAAGTTTAGAGTTCTGTTAAAAAAAACCACATTAAACCCATATAGAATACCTCAATCTTTACATCATGCCTAATTTTGTTTCAGCTCTCCACTTTTCTTACCACCTCCAAGCAACTGCAATGCTTACCTCACTCTAAAACCATATACTCAGAGTCATGCAAAACAAAAACTTTGTGGGTTTGCTATTTCTTAAGTATTGTTGTTAATATAAAACTATGAACTTTAACCACAGTCTCACCTTATGAAGCCTCAGCAGCCTCTATGACTACTGAGCCTGAGCTTTATTCCCGTGGGGCATGGGTAATCAGCAAGAGAGGGCCTGCTGAAGCCCTACTGGGTGTACAGTCATTCTTTCTGTGCTCTTTAGTAAGCCTCACACATCCCCATGGAGTACTGGCCTAACTACATCACTGGGTTAATGTAAAAAGCTCAGCTTTTGCTCAAGAGGTTCAACAATTGCTAAAGATACTGGAGTGTTACAGAAGAATGTCTCATTTCCTAAAATAACACAGCTATTTCTTGCTGTGTGGCCTATTTCTCTACTGATACAGCTTACATGGATTTCAGATATAGAGATTTTTAAAACTGCTTCAATAAAACTGGTTTTGATTGGTGTATTCCGTGAACACACATATCCTTAGGTCTTTTACACACCCCTCTGAAAACTACACGGAGCCACAACAAAGCACATACAAAAACATAGCGTACATGCCTCGTATGAGTCTAAGCAAATAAAGGGTTCAGAGCAGAAGAAAAGTCTTCTAATTGCCTCTGAAAACTCCATCCTAAATCTCTTGCCTTTTAATATCGAATAGCTTTCATGCTGTGTATTTCTGAAACTTCCAAAGAAACTCAAGAAATCTCAACTCTTGAAACATCTCGTGCTTCCCCAAGCTCTGTGAAGTTAAAGCATGAATAAAACCAATCTATATTGCCATGGAAATGCATCAGAAGAGCTTTGCTAAAGGCAGAGTCCTGCTTTTAAACTTGAGGGACTTGGTTTTAGTTTAGGAGGTGCCCCTAAGTAGCCCCTATTGGTGTCTCCAGGTGGTCTGAGCTGGACAGGACTACCACAGGCTCCAGAAGGACCTCTGCTGGCATAAGGATTCTAGTGTCAAAGCAGACAGGTATAAGGCATGGTTTTATATCACCACTTTTAAGAGTGCAGAATGGCCAGAGCCAGTTTCTGGAGGTTTGAAAGAAAAAAGAAATAGTCACATTTAGACAATTCATTGGCCAGTTTGTGAGCAGAAGATATGGCCTCCAGAAAACTTTAAAGAGATTTTTCTTTCACAAGAAATTCTGTTGGATTTTCTAGTCATGTTTTTCATTTTCTCTTCATGTAATCATATTAATGAATTAGTCAGGTAGCAGCTTTCCTTCTTAAGAATGAAGTGTCAACTGAGTTCATTTGTAATCTGAAATATGTTGACTTGGCAAACAAGTTTAAAAAGATGCTGTATTAAAATTCTAAAATCTGGTATTCAGAATTACTTCCAGAATTCCACAATCACATCAGTTTATTACAGTAATGGAAAGTTTAATTGTAAATACACAATGTCAATTTAAAACAAAACTATTTTGGTAATTTTTAAATTAAATTTCAGACAATTTTTAACACAGATTTCGTTATAGGTACTCTCAAAAAGGAGAAGGAAGTAATCAAAGTAGCAGTATTTTTGCTTGTTAGTATTTCAAAGTTATGTTCTTAATTCTGAGCACCCACAAGCTGAGCAGTCTTGTAAATTAATATTCATAGAAATAAAACCGTAATAGTTCTGTCAATATAATAAGCTTTTTACTGTGTAACATTTATTTTTATCATCGTTTATATCTTTAAACTGTGACATACAATCTATCAGCTCAGGTCAGGCAACATGACAAAATTTAGCTCTCCTTTAGTAGCTAAAATCTGTTCATGTCCTTCTTGATGGATATGCATAAAGCAATTAATGTCCAAGAGAATTTCTCCTTGCTCTTTGAAATGCATGCCTACAATGAACACTACTGTGCTGCTCTCTCTTAGGTAACCAAGCCACAAGAAATAATTCCCTCCATTTTTACTGAAACGTGAAGATTTTTGCTTTTTGGGAAGTACTGCCTGGTCAAACAGTCCTTTCATAACATGACACCTGGTGAAAGGAACACTAAACCAGTTCTGAGACTTGCAGTGGAAACCTACTGCTAATACAATAAGAACATAAACAAGAGGCCTGCAGGAGAATATGGCCTCGACCTCAAAAATTGATTCTTTTCTGTTCTAAAAGGAATTATTAGTAATACTTGCAGGATAGAGTTCTAAGTTACAGCTTTTTTTTAGTTTATTTTTCTACAGTGCAAGGAGGTGCCTTATGTCAAATCCCCCCTTGATATTTGGCAAAGCAATAAAACTCAGAATTGGTAATGCAGTAACTTCATAAGGACTGTTTCTACCAAAAGAAGGTCTGGATTCAAGGAAAAAAGGCATTTCCTAAACACCAGTTACTACCAACTGGGTAACTCAAGCAGAACTCACCTGACTTGCACGAAACAACAAACTGACTCACTGGCAAGAAAGACTTCTCACAATTCCCAGTGTCCCAGCTGCCTGGTTAGCAGCTGAGGTAGGGTCACTGGTTTGGTTTGTTTCATCCAGAGGAGGGAGAGGGAAGGAAAAGGAGAAGGAATGTTAGTGGGGTTTTTTATCGTAAGCCTCCGAAAAGAAAACAGAGATTGAACATACAGAGGAGTGAAGTGTGCCACAGTTAATTTGTAAACTGCTACAGACAACAGGTGACCGAGGTTTAGTAGCAGTGACTACACACTGATAACAAAGGTGTGCTGACTGACACCAGGGAGCTGAAGGACTTCCTAGGGTAATAAAGAGGACACAAACCACAGACAAGGATGCAGATTCTGTAGTAGGACCTCCATGGCAAGTAAGATGCTTCAGTATGTCCTGGGGAACCTGGTGATGAAAAAATGTCTTCTCTGCTTAAAAATTATCCATTTTTCAGTAAGTGTTTTTGTTTGGTTTGGTTTGGTTTAACTTGGTTTGTTTTTCTCAAGAAACTAATTGAGCACCGAATTGAGGATGGGAAGTGTTAAAGTGCTATATTGGGAACACTCCTTTTATTGTCAGTTTGAATAGCATCTATTACTTTACTTTTTTCTTTCTGGGCTAAACAGCACTTTACTTACAAGGTGAATGAGTGGTACTTGTGGACCAGTCAGTTGAAAAGCCCTGTGATCATAAGACTATGAGATTTTCCAGTTGTTTGAGTCACATTAATAACAGCTCAGCTAATAAGCAATTTTAAAAGGATCAACCCCCTAACAAATTAAAAGAAGTATCTGTGTACAAAGAGAGATTGTTCGGTTTGGCTCCAGTCTTGATAGTAATAAATAAAAGCATCTATTGTGTGAAAGCAGGGAAATGTCTCATCTGCAGTGATAGGGATTCATTTTGGAATGACACAGTCGCAGTTTCTATTTTCTCAGTGTTTTGTGGGATATGTTTTGGTTTCTGCTTATTGAGAGTGAAATTTAAGGTCAGAGGCTAAATGATGTCAAAATGCCTTCCGATCATTTGATGTGACAAGGCAGCTGAGCTATTCAGGATGTGACCCAACCACTGCGAATAGGTGGCGTTTAAGGGAATGTTGTTGGTAGACTTACTGTTTGTCTGCAGCTCATCTTTCAGAAATAAAGTGAGTGACAAAGACATCTCTGACAATATCGCCATAACCCCCTGCAAGTGGAAATGCTGTTATTCTAACACAAAGAGATTGCCGTAGAAAAAGCAGTTCTAGAGGTATTGGCTGGATGCCCCATCGCCCCAAGCACTGTGATGTCTTTCATGGATGCTATGAAACATTGCAGTTTCCCTTGGATTAGGACACTGGCAGTACAGAGCATGTGATCCAAGGCTCAGCAAAGCATTCTTTCTCTTTGGGATACAGCTATGGAGTGGTTTTTCCTAGGAGATTAGATGAATCTAGCCTGGGCATCTGCAATACTTTTTTTCTCTCACATAATGGAAAGCTTTTAATCAGAAATACAACACAAGCTAGTAACAGGAGCCCTCTTGGTTTCCCTAAGCAAAAAAAAAAAAGAAATTGAACCAAATAAAAAAACTCTAAAGACTCTAACCTAGCTCTCTAAACATGCAGCAGAGACTTCATATAACTCAGGAAAAAAAAAAAGAGCCATGTTTCAAAAAGAGCTTGTTACCACATATTCAAAAATTATTCTAAAGGCAACCATGTGAGCTACTTGTTGGCATAACATTATCCTTGTATCACAACTGAAAGCTTGTTAAAATAACTTCAAAATTGCTAGTTTGAAAATATCAGGAGTACTATGAGCACAGCTCTCCGACTTTCAGGGGGCTGGTACTGTGGAAATAATAGGAGGACAAAGCCACAGGGCCTTAGGTCTGTAAGCGAGGCCAAGAAATTATGAAGTCAGTAGATTTTGTAAGTGAATGCCAGAACAAGATACATAGACTATAGCTCAGCAATTTCCAAGAGGAAGATTATGGAAATAAATTGCTTTTGCTGCATTAAAATCTATGGTGATCTTTCATTCAAAAAGCATCTGCCAATGCCCGTGACGAGACCTTACGGTCATTGGTTCATATGGAGTGTGATAACCCACGGGAGAAAAGGCAAAACTTTGGCTCGTTGATTACCAAGGATTGATTTCAAACTTCCCAGGAAGTCTAAGCACAAATTGAAAGAGTCCTGTGGGGTTTGATTATAGCTGAAATAAAGTGCACGGTTATATTCTGCTGAGATAGAGAAGTTCCTAATGTGATGAAGTTGTGTTGTTCTCAGTTAAGTATTTCTAAACTGTGTGGCAGATAAATCACAGTGAATAAAAGCAAATAAAGGAAAGGTATTAGAACGAACAAGAGGGAAGAAGAAGTCCTGTAGGAAGAGTCTAACAGAAATCATCTGAACACAGATGTCCATGTGCTGTTGGCCTGAGGGAAGAAGGGTCAGAGAAAGGGACGGGAGAAAGAAGGAAAAGCTTCAAAGCAGAGAGGAGGAGGGTATATCTGACATCTAACATTAAAACAGTGTCAGCGACTGTCAAGTATTTAATCAAGGTAATGAAATTTTATATAAGGAGTAGCTTAAGAGTGAAAATAAATTAGTTCCTATCAGATAAAGGAACTTCTGGAAAATATAAATACAAGTACCATATAATCATGTAATAGCCATATAATTAAGCAACTAAATGCAACAACAACAGCAAAAATAATCTTCTTTTCATAATAAGAATTATCAGGATGAATTATTTTAGTTGTAACTAGTAATTCAAATTCAGAAAAAAAAAATAATCACAAATGTGAAATTCAAAACAGCATTGCTTTTTTTCTTTTTCCTGTCTCTGATTTATTTTACACCAGCTTTTAAATGTAGAATTTACAAGCACAAGCAGGTCAGGGACCCAAAATGACTACAAGTGCAAACAGACTCTACACTATTTACATCACAATTTCCATGAAAATCCTTTGCTCTTTTACCAGTGTCTTTGCTCCCTGGAAGAGCGACATAGAGCAACACTTAGATAGGAAAGATGATGCTCTTCGGTGGACAGCAAGCAAACCCCTTGATATGGGTTGCACCTAACTGGGCTCTGCATGCAGCAGCTGGAAGTCATCCCTGGTTCCAGTCCCAGGTGAGGTACCCAAGCTGCAAAGCATCTCCTACCTCCCTTCCTCTACCAGGTCAGTGCAAGCCTAAACTCTGTTTAAGAGTTCCAGGAGTTTCAGAAAAATGGAATCGATGTCTTCAGCTTCATCAGAATGAGTGAAAGCGAAACTGAATTGTATAGAATATGTAGTTTTCCAAAGATGAGGTTTCCAGTATTGATTAGAACAGTGTGTTTCTGCCCTTCGGCAGCGTGGGTGCATCAGGGGGATGTATTCAGATGCTGCATTCCCAAGTAGTTCTGGTTTATGTGTACTGAAATGCTAAATGCTTGCAATTGTTTGCTGTAATATGCAAAGGCCAGTTGGCCGGCATGTAGAACAGTTAAGCCTTTATTGTTCCTAGATTTAACGTTTTCAGCAAGGTTGAATAAAGCTATTATCAGTGAGGCTTTCATCTGTTGTTTCAGTGATATAGCATGGGGCTTTCTAAGCAAATGCAGAGACCTGTGCGTATTACTGGGGCTGAGCCCAAAACAAAGTTGTACCAGAAACACTAAGCCACTTAAGAACATGCAGAAGTAAGAGCCTTGTCTGCGTCTGTGCCAACTGCTTGTAGGAACTCGTCCCAGTAAATTTTCCTGCAGTCCCACTGAGGAGCTGGGTAACTTTATTTCCATCATGCATTCATCCAAAAAGTGTTCTTTGAAGATGCAGATCAGGACATCTGGTCACCAGTAAACTATATTTGACTACTGAGATAAATACAGTCTAGGGGATATAACAGCATCTGCTTTTATCTGGTACTGAATGCTGCTTATTCATTTAAAATATAATTATAAACATGTCTTTGTAGTTTAGTGTTCCCCGTGATTATAATCCATGCTAATGGATAATACTGCTAGATGCTGCAGTAAGAAAGAAAACACAATTTCTCCACCACAGTCTGTAGAACTCAATACTTGAGTGACAAAAAAAAAGGATAGAGTGATGAAGATAACTCTGTAAGCAGTAGAAAAATATATAACATTTTTCATAAGCATTTTTAGAAAATTATTAATTAAAAATCCAGTAGATTTGATTTCCCTACTTTTTCCATCGAGCTAATTGCTACTGTTTTCCTTCGGACATAGCTGCTAAAGGGAAGCAAGTTTACCACTGGGTGCAGGTAATGCTTCAGGGTTCATTTTGATTATTTTCATTTCCTTACTTAAATTTTAATACATTCTGCATTTTTATGGGAGGTAAAGAGGAACAACTGCATTAGAATACAGCAAATGCAGCCTCTCTCATGCAAACTGCCATTGTATTTACAGCAGTGAGAGAGGAATAATCACACATTTAGTAGTAATCCATTTATTCTCAGATAGGAAAACATATAGTCAGTACTTATCCACGTGCCTTTAGCTACCTGTTTTCTCAAACTGGTCCTTAAAAATGCCCATCGAGTGCTCTACATACTTTCTTTAGGAAAACAAACAGGCTATGAGTACAGTTATTACTGGCAAATGCTTCCAAAAATTTTGCCAGGTCACCACCCGAGTCAAATCCCATTCTATCCTCAAACACATGCAAGCTACAGACCATTCCTATGGTCTGGAAAACAAGACAGGACACAAAAGAAAAGACTGAATTACCAAATAGTGAGGAAAGTTATGATTAGACAGGCTTATGAGAGGCTTGATAATATATTTGGTACAGAACAGAAAATCCTATTGTTTCTAAAGCTTTTTGCAATACTTGTTAATTGGATGGTTTGCTTTTTGGACTGGATTTTGTCTGCTCTTTTTGTTTTCAGGACACCTATGTGTCACTTAAGCACACACCCAGGCACACCCACAATGTGAACTCCCTTTTAGTTCACGCTTCTCAGACCTACAGCCTCTGCTTTCCACCCAATGAATCAATTACAGAGTGGTCACACCTCCTATTTCACTCTTTAGATTCCAAGATCCTTGCAGATTTATGCCTCCTACAGACATGAAGTAGTTAATAGACGTGGCAATTAAAATTGTGTGACTTAAAATAATAAGGCACATTCATACTCCACTGAGAAGTGTGGTCAGTGTTGTTGATACAGAGGTGCAGCCATAACCAAACTGTCGGTGGGTACTGTGCTCTTGAAAGTTAGAAGTCTAACATTTAAAGGGATAAAACCTTTTGTATGGCTCTTCTTCAGGTTTCCTTTGGTGCATAACAGAAGGAAAGGAAGAAAGTTTGAAGTATGTGGTGGGTATTGGGTACTGTGAAAAGTGACTTCCCTTCAGCAATTGCACCTCCCATTCTGTGAGGAAGCTGCAGTCACTGGCAATAGAGAAAAAAATAATCAAAACAAACATCCATTTATCACTTCATTATTATCAGTCAGCTTTAGGAATGAGACTGTCAGAATGAAAACAGAGACCAACATTTTGATCACCTCGCAAGAGAATCTAAAAAGCACTGATGGGTCTCAACGACACTAACATGGCATTGAATGCTACCTGAGTGGTTACAAGAATCAGTGAAATGAGAGATTGGCAGTAGCAGTAATTTTCTCAGAAATATTTTGATTATCAAGGTGGTTTCTTTTGTTCTTTCATTCTCACTTACAGTTGGTTTACAGCTAAAAAGTTAAAAGGCCTAATTAGGAACAAGGCTCCAGGATGGCAGCGCCCACCCAAACACACAAGCACGCACCGTTCTCCAAAGGATGTGACCAGAAATAAAATGCAACAAATATCTGTGACAGATAATGGGGAAAACAGGAAGAAAAGGCAGCTGTGATTCCAAGACCCTGCAAGCAATTACCTTGCTCAGTTTGATGACTGAAAGTTTTTATTTTCCTTTTCAATTAAATACCCTCAAGAGCTATTCCCGAATGCTCCACCTGCCACTACTTGACACCCTTGTTTTGATGTTTCTCTCCTACTCTCTCCTTTACTTCCCACTCGGGTAACACAACAAAAGTGTGATTCAAAGAAATGTGTGAAACAGCAAAAGCAATAGGATGCTTATGACAGCTGGATTTTGAATAGATTAAAGGAGGGAGGAATGCAGAAGCCACAACAACAAAATAGGTTGGAGTACAATACGCTGCAACCTCTTGTAACTGAAGAATTTCAGCTGTTTCAACCTGTGGGGTTTTGTCCTTGTTTTGAAAACTATTGCTATCATTCTTTATATTATTCTTCAAATCCCTTGTGCCTTCATATATACCAGCCTTGATCAGTTTGCTTTGCACACAATCCTCTCCTCACCCTTTCCACACATCCAAGCAAGCAGACAAAGCTTCCCTATGGATTTGTCACTGTCCCTGAGCTTTCATAACAGGCGGGTTCGGGAGTGACTTGGAACAATCTGTGTTTCATAACAGAAGAAGAGAAAAACATGAAATTCATGATGAATTCAACTGTAAAATTTTGACATCTTTAGAATTATTGTGGTCCTTTTCCAACACCTCCTGTTGGACCTCAGTCCTCTACACAGCGTGCAAAACTGACTCTGAGAAGGCGACACAAAGCGCACACTGGATGCTGTCAGGAACAAGCTGTACATTCTTATATAAAAATGCTGTTTGCATCACAGCACTACAGCTAAAAAAACCCCAATAAAGCAACACAAAGGAGCTAGCTCCAAGTATTTAAGAAATTGTGAATCAGACCTAAAAAATATATGGAGCAGAAATTAATTTCTATTTAAGGAGTTACTTTTGCAAAGGTTTTGCCCAATCAGAAGTGTGATTGAGACACATTTTCCAGATTTTTGAGGGTAGAGGATTAGATGCAGCCTATATAATAATTTGGCTCCAGAAGATGGACTTTGGCAAAATAACAAACACAGAGAAGGATGTGGCAGTACCGAGGAGGGGAAAGTTCTACTTCTTTAAACCATTCTTCTTTTTAAACACAAACAAACAAAACCCAAACATGTCCTAAAGCCATTAAATAGGAAAAATGCTGAGGTAATAAGGAGCCTTTCCCAATTAAAAATTGCAGAATTGTTTCCCCAAAAATAAACATGCATCTGGATACTCAGATATGATACAAAGTGGCATTACAAACTGTTAACATTATCAGTAGCCTTGGATTAGTTAGAGAATAAGACATTTTACAATACTGCGGGTCAAGTCTGGTAAATATTGATCCAGTTCTTACAGACACAGCCATTCCACAGTAAAACATGCTGTGCAAAAATACAGAGGTGAAGAGTGACTATCAATTGAGGAGCAAGACTATATTCTGTATAATACCCATTTGGAAAACACTACTGCAAGTTTCACAGTGAGATGGTAGCATAAGAGGTCTCCTTCACCATGCTTCAATGCCCTGGAAGCACGGTGGAATGGGCTGAAATTCTGGCAATATTGCAGACGTGTTGTAAAGATTGCTTGATAGCAAACTGATTTAAAGCAAATCACTAGCCCAAGGTTTAAGAAAACATGAATTCACAACCACTTTCACTGTGCTCTGCTGGTTTTTAAGCTGTTTTTTAATCTAATATTTCGGATCAGATACAGAATGTTTTCAAATAATTCCTGTCCCTGTGCAGAATGTGTTGTCATTGTTATTTTTCTTTAATATAATACAAAAATAACCAAGAACTGGAAGGACTGATGTTCATCTGTGTATGTAAGAGCTGGTGTGGCTCTGGGTTTTTTTCTTACAAACAGTATCTTCTGCTTATTACCAAGGATGACTAAATTTACAGCTACATCCAGGAAAGATTCAGAGCTATCTGATCACCTACCAGAAACGGTGCACTTGTATTAGTAGAATAATCCATATATTGAACAATCTCTCTCTGTCAGCCAGCTCACCTAGTTTTATGTTAGAACTCCTAAACACATCAATGAAATACATCTAGGCAAGATAAATTGCATAGAAAATAGAGAAGACAAGCAAGGGTGACATAAGAACAAAGATTTGTGTAAACTGAGCATCTACGGTATTTTAGGTCTAGAACATACAGTCAGCCCTGGTCAGATAAAGAAAACAGAGATGCCACATCATGCAATGAACTGACAGAGTCTTTCCAGAGAACAATTTAAACTAAACTTTGTATATTTTCCAAGTATATTTTTCATAAACGTTTGTTGTTTTTTTAACAGTGCTAACAGCTCCTTCAAAGGTCACACTAGAGAACTGTAGAAGTGCAAAAGGAAACAGAACTTCCAGACTAATTACGTTTCAAAAAATACCATTTGCATATTTTATCTAGCGTGTCGTTAGTATAATTAAAGAGCAGGTAACAGTGTTGCTCAGAGAGTGAAAAGTCTCTGAATAAAACCTCAAATTCATTAAAGGCTGTGGCTTGTACCATTAACCCTTTAAACCATCCACCATTAAAGACACAGCAGAACAGTCTTTACTTCCACGGACAGTTACTCTCACTCGTGACACTTTACCGTGGATGAATTTGCACACTAACACCAGGGCAGTTTACAAACCCCAAATTAAATACAAACTATCCAAAAGATTCACTTGTTCTGCTTCTGAAACAGTTGCCTCAGGGATTAAATTGATTAAGTTTACAGAACAAGTCTAGTATATGCCACAGGGTTATGTCCTCACTCAGATCTTTCTAAACACATACTTATTCTTGCAAGCCAATCTATGGCAATTTTTAATATATGCCTTTTGCCATACTCAGGAATATGTCATCAAGTTTGTTTCATGCCTTGCAACATGCTGACTCACAGACATATGTTGGAGCCACCAAATTCTCCAGTTCCCAGAGCCTGCAACTTCTGGCCCCTACCACTTATCACAAGTCTTTTAAGCACTGGAAGTCTCCTGCTCCTTTACATCCACTTTTCTGGCACCTCTCCCCTTCCTTCTCACTCTCACTTCATGGTGACGAGATCCCGGCTCATATTCTCTCTCCCAGCAATATCATCTTTCAAACACACTTGAGGTATGCTTCCCACGTGGCAAAACAACAAAAACCTTTGAATGGTCAGAGATGATAAAGAATATCCAGCTTCCCATAATTAGCACAGAGTCTGGCTGTGTGTGATTCGATGGGCTGGAGTGGATTCGAGTGGAGCTTTTCCTCCCCACCCCACTAAGTACAACCAGAGCCAGCTCAACTTCAGCAGTGGCCACGAGAAGGTGGCAATAGTTGCCATTAGGTGAAGTGGCAAAGGAAATTGCCAAAGTTGTACCACCTGTAGCTGGAAAATCTGGAGTTATCTTCCCAATGAGTTGCTCTCTCTGCATGTTTGTTCATCCTTTTCTGTAGGTGTTTGTAATCGGAATATTTTTTATCATTTAAGAGATTTTTTACAGGTGTTTATAGTAGCTGGCTTTCATGGCAGCCTTCATACTTTTAAATGTCTCAGGAAACTGTGTCCTGATGCTCCCTGACAGTCAAGCTACTCCAACAAGGTTCAGCATCACTCCGTCTATTTCTTCTAAAGTCAGGTAGCACAACACCCCGATAACCTTGCCACCATCCCCTGCCTATTTAGAACTCTCTCCTCTACCTTGCACAAGACAATCACGATTGACTTGTTTCCACTAATACACAGAAGAACACGTAACTGCTCCCATGGAGGGTTAGATCTATAAACTCTTACCTTAAATGTCCAGAAGACTGACACCATCAGCAGACTCCGCGTGGTTAATCCCTTCCATGTGCACCATGTGTGCCTCTACCCATCTGTCACATCGTGATCTCTCAGGCTTTCTTCCAATCTGATTTTATCCATCTGTTGAAGCAGTCCAGCATGGTGCTAAGAAGCACCATTTCCTTCCACATGCTGCTGATGTTATCACCGCTATCAGTCTAGCACTGGCTGCCACCTTGACCTCGCATCCACAGAATTCTTCTGTCTTATCTTCACAGATTACTACACAGACCCTTTTGGAGATATTCAGACAGATCGCTCTCTGAAGCGCAAAAGGGCCATAAGGACCCTCCTGACAATCCTTCCATGCTATCACAATAGTTCTTTGACACAGAAATTGCTGCATCTTTATTCTTCAAGCAAGCATTACTTCATTATTTTATTAGCAGTGTGAAACATCTGAAGAGAAGCACTGAAAATAATTCTATCCAAGAGGTGATGAAAAGATCCCAGGAACCTGACAGACCTGCCCCTTGAAGCTTGTTCCATAAGCTTCTTTTCTTTGTCCCTCTCGGCAAGTGTATTGATGTTGTGGCAGGATCTGTTCTATCTGCAGGAGAACTTCTTGACTAAGATTGCCCTGCCTTTATCACTCTTTTTACCTTGGCAAGGCAGAAAGTTGTTTTGCAGCTAGATTCTCTAGTTACCATCTTGCTTAAAAGTACTGAGAGCAAATAACCTCAGTCCTTCCTACTCTCTCCTGCTCTTTCTTCAGCACCTCATACTCCAGGCTGCGTGCCATGAGCTTGTGGCGAACTTTCTGAAACACTCTCAGAAGTTTCACTACGCTGTTGCTTGCTGGGCCTTGTGGTTCATACATCTTTCAGAGACTTTTAATGTTAGAGGCAACATGTTTATTATTGATGAGACACCCGTCCTGGGGAAGCCCCGGTATTGAAATACTGCATTATTTATCCAGATCATATTCCTGTAGTGACACCTGAGGCCTTGCAGGTCTATTTTCTATTGGTTTGTACTTTAATCTCATATTGCAGTAGGTGGAGGCATGGGAGCCTTACCAAAACGTTAGTCTTTTTCCTTGTTTCCCATGTATTTCCCAAGCATTACAGTCTAGTTAACCAGATTTGAAGATGGGAGGAAATAAAAGTGGTACTTCAAGCCAAGTATGTCCTTAATGTGTTGAAGTCACTGCCATCTGATGCTGCCATCTCAAATAGCTATGGAAACCTGGAAAATACGTGCTGGGCTACAGCTCGTTTCCTTCCCTCAGCTACTATGAGCAGAGGCTGGGAAAGCTGGGACTGTCCAGCCTGTGAAGGGTCCGAGGGATCTTATCCATGTGCATAAACACCTGATGGGAGGGAATGAAGAAGACAGAGCCAGGCCCTGCTCAGTGGCTCCCTGTGACAGGACCAGAGGCAACACGCACAGACTGAAACATACGGACATAAGGGAGCACGTTTTGATTGTGAAGGGGGTCAAACACCAGAGCAGGCTGCTCAGGGAGGTCACCAAGCCTCCATCTTTGGAGAAACAGGTGGCTCTGAGGCAAACACCGCCTCGAAATTGCCGCTGCCGCCGCAGCCCGCTGCAAGTCCCCTCAGCCACCGCAAACCCCTCTGCCCGGCCCCGCGGGCCGAGGCGAGGCCGCAGGTGAGTCTCTGCCGCAGGCGGGAAGGCGGCGCGGCCTGTGCGGGCAGCGGGAGGGGCGGCAGGCGGCTGCTTAGGCCGCGGCCCTCGCCTTTCTCCGGGGCGGCTGTGCGCTGGGGGTCGCGGCGGCCCCTCCTGCCTCCTCGGCCCAAGGAGGTGTCTCCTCATCACTGCATCTCCTTCCCGCTCATCCTCCGCACGGCTCCGGGCCAGGGTTCGCTTCCCCGCCTTTCCCGGAGGGAGGCGGCGCTTCCCGCTTTCTCCCGCGGGCAGCGGGCGCGGCGCTGCCCTGCCCTCCGCCCCGGCGCACGCGGCGGGGCCGGCAGGAGGAAGCGGTGCACGCCCGGCCTCCCTCCCTCTCGCCCGCTCCCTCGCCCTCCCTCCCCTCTTCCCTGACAGGTCCTGCTGTCACCACTGTCCCCTTCACCTTCCACCCTGTCCCATCCTCATCTCAGCTACCCTAAACCCCTGGCCCCTCAGCTCCAACCCTCAGCTTACCATATTAGTGCTTCCCAGATGGTTTTGGGCCTGGGGAGCTGCGGGGGTCCCAGGCAGTGAGAGCCCAGGGAGAGCCAGCACAGGGCTCAGCACCACTCCATGCAGGGGACACGCTCATCTTGTGCCTCCTCCCAGGTGGCATCCTCTCGGGAGGAAAGGGCTTCCCCAGGGACAACCCTTCCTCGCTGCCTTCAGGGCTTTATTTTGGCAGGTTGCCCCCACAGATGGTTGGAGTGGGTCCCTTTGGTCTCCAGAGCTGGCTCCGGTCCCCTGGCTGGGTGGCAATGCCACCGAGGAGGTGGCAAAGGCAGAATGTCCTCTGCTCACCCCAGATACTCACAGCCTGTGACCTTGGGGCTGCCCACCAAGGGACACCTCCATCCTTGTTGTCATGGAGGGCTGCATGGACTCCTCCTGGGGTGTCCCCCTTTGTCACAGCCCGGCAGGAGAGCTGGGAGAGATAATGCGGGTGGAGAACGGCCCTACCATGGCCCAGCCTTTCCCTGCTGAGCCGCAGCTCCCCACAAAAAGCAGGAGGTTTGGAGGGGGAAAGGCGGTGGTAGTGCCAGGTTCTCTTCACTTTTTTAACTTGGGGGAGTTCCAACATTTCTTCTGGGACTGGGGATACTGGGAGGCAGAGGGGGAGGTGGAGGACGTGGCTGGGAGCTGGGGGATGCTCGGTGGGAGACTTGGGGGAATCCTTGGGGACCAGGTCCCAGTTCAGCCGGTGAAGCTCCAGCACCCATTCCTGACCTGGCCCTGCACTCCCTTGCAGGATGGGGTGCTCCGGTCCCCTGCGGGGACAAGGCACCATGTAGGGTGGGGATGGGAGCCACAGTCCTGCTGTGACCTTTACTCCTTGGGCAGGAGTGCCTGGCTCTGCCAAGGGGCGATGGGTCCGAATCTGCTCCATCAGGGATGGGGATTTCAAGCCATGCCCCTGATCCTGGGGTGCCTGCACAGATTTCCTCCCTCCTCAGCTTTTGGCCCCTTCCCCACTGGTTCCCAGGGGCCAGGTGGGTGTCTGTGGGTGGCAGGGAATCCTGATGGAGCTCCCAACATCTGTGAAGGGATAGGAGTAAAACATCTGGATGACTTCTATGCAAGGCCTCGCCCCTGGTGGGATCCCTGAGGCGATGCTGCTGGGGCAGCTGGACACCCTGGAAGGTTTCCACCTCCCTTCTCGGAGGAGTTGCAGCAGGAAGGAGAAAATCTGTCAGCTGCCAGGGACCTGGAGGGAAGCACATGCCAGGGGCTCCCCGGGGAGATGGAGATACCAGCTGCAGCACGTGGTCTGTGAAGCCATCAGTTGGCTCCACTCCCCAAAAAATTCATTATCCCGATGCCTGCAAAGGTCATAGAATCATAGAATGGTGGGGGCTGGAAGGGACCTCTGGGGACCATCGAGTCCAACCCCCCTGCCAGAACAGGGTCACCCAGGGCAGCCCACACAGAAACAGATCCAGGTGGATCTGGATTCTCTCCAGAGCAGGAGACTCCACAATCTCTCTGGGCAGGCTGGGTCACCCTCACAGTGAAGGAGTTTTTCCTCATGTTGAGGTGGAAACATGGTCATCCAGATGTTTTCCCCTATTCCCTTCATGGATGCTGGGAGCTTCATCAGGGTTCCCTGCCACCCAGTGGCACCCACCCAGTCCCTGGGGAGCTGGTGGGGAAGGTCCTGCTGCTTTGGCAGAGACAAGGAGCCTCCTCCGAATTCAGTGCCCCTTCCCCAGGGCACCCAACTGCCCATTCCACAGTACCCAGATGGATGCAGGAGGAGTCCTGGGCTGAGCTGGCTCTCCTTGGTGTCCAGTCTGGCCTTTGTGGTGGGACCAGGATCCCCCAGCACTGGCCTCTGTATTTACCAGGAAGACTGGGAAACTGGAGGAAGGGGATCTGGAGGAAAGGGGCCCTGGAGGTGGCAAGTGGGGGCCCTGCCTGGCCCCTGGCAGTGGTGCAAGTGCCAGCACAGTGCTTGGGGATGGGTGACACAGAGCATCGCTCCCCCAGCCTGACTGCTGCAGGGAGTAGTCAAACACCCCCAGCACCACGACCTGGACCACTGTCCTCTCATGGTGCCAACCAGTGGCAGATGGAGATAAGGGACCTTGTGCTGGGAGAGGCTGGGGAAGCATCCCCCAGTGCGTGGCCAAGCGCAGGGCTGTCCGGCTGCGTTTCAGAAATGCCTGGTGCCTCGTGTCACACAGTGACACGTGTTTGGTGGCACCCAGCTGGCACCCTGCACCCCCACAGATCTCCCAGCCCCTGCCCCAAACAACCCAAGGCCTGCGTCGCAGCATCCTCACAGCTCCTTGGGTTTCCCCTGGCACAAGTCCCTGTGCCACCCACGTGCTCTGTACCCACAGACCGGAGAATTCAGGCTCTCCCTGTCCCCCCAGCCCCAACCCCCTTGTCTCAGATTGGGTCCCTTGACTCCCACCCAGGATGCTCAGGCTGGAGCAGATGACAAAGAGCCATTTGGGGAGGAGGGAGCCTGAAACTGCCAAAGAATGAAACCGATTTAGACGTGGGTGACACGTTTATTATGCAAAATTATAGTTTGTGCCGTCGTTGGAGCAGATAACTAAAGGTTACGGTGGGACCTGTATTACCCAGGGCTCAATCATCGTAATTACCTCTCATTAGATACCTGCCTTGCAACGGAGACACGTGGTGGGGGAAGCTCCTGTTTATCTCCCTTGGGTCAGGAGCAAGCGCTGCCATGCCCGCGGTGCCAGGTCCCCCTCCGTGGGGGCTGCGGGTGGGTTTCCATCATCCCCATGGGAAAGTGGCTGTTGCATTTTTTCCCCTTGGACTCAAAAAGGACACTAATGGAGATGATGGGACTGAGCAGACTTACAGGATGAGATGAGCTCAGCTCTCACAAGCAGCACCCAGCACCCTTGCGGGGTTCCCGATGGGCACCCAAACCCCCCCAGGGGAAATTTCCCTTCTCCTCCCACCACACCAGCAATTAAAGGTAATTAGCTGACGGGGGTGTAGGCAGGGATGCCCACAAACCCTGGAAGAGATCATAGCCCATGGGCTGACAAACACTGGACTGCCTGGGAGCAGCTTGGGTAGCCTCCATCCCTCCTTGGGGTGAAGTGGGATCCCTCCCTGTGGTGCAGTGGGATCCTGACCTGGGGTGCAGTGGGATCCCACCCTGGGGTGCAGTGGGATCCCACCCTGGGGGGCCCCCACCTCTCCCCAGGATGCAGGACAGCCTGGGAGGTCTGGGCGGGGGGTGACAGGCCCGTGGTGCCGGCCACCCATGGGTGGGCAGGGGGGTGGGTGCAAGCTGGGGGAGCGGCTGTTCACTTGGTGATCCCAATCCACGCCCAAACCGACACGCGGGCTGGGGTGTCTCTCACTGCTGTGCTCATGCTGGGTGTGTGGTGCCCAGCTGGGTCACGTAGCTGTCACCTCCCCAATGTCACCGGGATGCTGGGAGCTGCCAGCACTGCCGGCCCAAAGGATTTGTATTGTTCCCACAGTAAATAACCACGACTGGAATATCGCTGGTGATTTTTTTCGGTGCTTTTTATTTCCCTAGTGCAGATGAGAGGGCAGGCTGGTAGGGCTGGTGGCTGCATCACAGGGAAGGGGCCTTTCTGCTGACCCAGAGCTGCTCTCAGTCCGGTGCTTTGCTCAGCCCATGGGTCAGACCCCAAGGAGGGAGCTGCCAGCTCCTTCCTCCAGGATGCCATATTGCAAAGCAGCTCCATCCCTGCCAGCAGTGGCTTTCCCTGTGTCCTGCCCATATCTCTGCAGAGGGACCTTGCACCTCCCAGCTGCTGGGGGACAGGAGCCCTGGTCCGTATGATGGCCAAAGCCAGAGGTGCTTGTTATTAGGGCAAAGCAAAGGAAAAAATATCGCCCTTAAATTTCCCAGGGGAGAACTGGGAAGCTGGGGAGCAGTGACGTGCATTGGACTGGGAACACAGGAGGATGGGGAAGAGTAGCCAGGATCTGGTTATTCCCTCTCGGAGTGAGCACGGCCTGATGCACGCCCCACGGCCACGGCAGCTGAGGTTTTCTATCCCCTTTCCTCCTCCACCAGGATTTGGGAGCAGTGTGAGTCCCTGGCAAAGCCCGGCAGTGATGCTGAGCTGTCAGCCCATGGCCTCGTGCCTCTGCCTGCTCAGCTTTCAAAGCTTTGCTCTTTAATAAGAGCAACTTTGGCTTCTCCAGGATTAAAATCTGGATGGTCCAGAGGACACTGCATGTTCAGATTTCCCCAGTGCTTTTGGCATCTGCCCGGGATGCTCCTTGTGCTGCTCCCATGGGAAGAAGTGCCTCGATTTTATCAATGTATGGACTTGTAGGAGATGCTGTGCTCAGAAGGGCTGTGTTGGGATTAATCTGTTGGATCCTCTGGAGCACATTTTCCTTGCCCAATCCAGGTGTGCTGGATCAAAAGGGGATTTGCTCTGTGGTCACTACACTATGGGGAAGCCAAGCCATGATGTGGGGCATGGGGGTGAGCACCTCGAGGTCTGGAGGCACCAGATTCAGGGTGTTAGCGTTGGGGTTTGCCCTGCAGAAGCTGAGGGAAGCTTTGGGCTGGGATGTCAGCAGGCACGTGAGCGGGTTTTGCTCCTACCCTCGAGCGGGACTTGCTCTGATTTGTCTTTGCAGTGTTATAAACCAAAGTGACAGTTTATACAAATAGCCTGCAATCCTGCTTGGAGACACTCAGGTTGGATTGTATAATTTTTCTTGGCTTTCGTGAGCGTATTAAACAGAGCTGAACTCTGATGTCACCCCCAAGCACAATGAGACCAGGATTGGTGGAGCAACAACCACCTTTCCTTTCTCCCAGCAACCACCCTATGGATGTCAGCAGGGATGCCACCCATCCCTTGAGCTCGGTGGCATCCAGGAATTACGGGGAGTGAAGATTATCAGTGTCACATTTTGGAGTCCTTCATTCTCATTCTTTGCTTTGAATGAGAATTTAGGTACCAATATCCAACAAGCCTGGATAAGCCTCGAGCAGAGCCACTGAAGGGATGCCTTTATGTTCAGTCTAGGCTGGTGCTAACTAGGACACGTCTCAGGTTTTAGCATGAAAAAGAAATTTCTAAGTCTTGCAGCTGGAAAAAAAATCCTAAAAAAAGAAAAAATAGTCATCCCTAAAGTGTGCAAAAATGAAAGAGAAGGTGGATAAAAGCAGGTGAAGGATGGTCTTTAAAAGCATCCCTGTGAGCGAGGGAAAGGTTTGGGTGGAATTCTTCAGGACTGAGGCAAAATAATTCTGGAGTGGGGTATGAAGAGGGATGGGACTGAGCCCAGTCCTGGTCCTGAGCCCAGTCTTGGTCCTGCCCACCTGCGGGGCAGTGACAGGGCCCAGGGAGGGAGCAGAGGAAGGGGAGAAGTGGGAGGTGAGGATGATAAGAGGGATGTCAGGATGATGGAGAGGAGAGAGACTTCAGCGTAGCTCTGACTGTTGGATGAGGCAATTGAAGGCCAAGGGGGAACTGTGGAGAAGAGGGAAAGTGGCTGAGGCTGCAAGGATGGGTATGCAAGAGCGAGAGCAAGGAGGTCAAAGAGCAAAGCAGGACACAACAGGAAGGGGCTTAGAGGGTGATGAGAATTACTGCCCTAAGAACATTAGTCTAACAAGGAAGATCCGCTGCCCAGCGGTGAGGGGAGGTGGTGGGAGCCCACGTGTTGGACACCTTTTGGACGATGGTGCTTGCTGGGAAGCACGTCACATGGAGGGGCCAGTTCCACGGGTACTGGGCTGTGCTGGATCTTCTCAGGCTGGGCCAGAGATCTGCGGAGCTACCAGAGTAACCTCCTCTCTGGAAACCTTCTGGAACTGTACCTCAGAGATCAGGGGTGGAGCTGAGGCCACACAGCAAGGAGGAGCCAGGGAAAAATGGGGAATAAAATCATGTGAGGTCTCAATGATGCTCCGAGCATCCGGGCACAGGCTTGCTTCTGTCCCTGCTCCTCACTCCATGCTGCGTTACTGGCACTCAAAAGGTGCCACGCAGCATCTGAGCTGGCCCAGGCACCTTCCCAGCCTGCCTGGAAACCTGGCAATTAAGGGACCAAAGTGGGGTCCATGGTCGGGGAGGTTTCTCTGCTGCGGGCAGGCAGTGGGGTGCCAGCATCTCCCCGTGGGCATGCGCCGGCAGCTGCTTCCCACCCAGCACCCTTCCAGGAGGGATCATCAGCTCAAGGCACTTGGTTTGAGACTTTCCCATGCTCTGGGCTTGAAGAAAAGCTTTCTCTGTGTCACTCTGCATTTCTGTTTTAAATATTCCTGCACCAGCCAACATTCCTGGAGCATTTTCCCTTCTCATTTTGTCTCCCTGCCCTGGAAAGGATGACTTGGGGGCAATATTTGTTCACATCCTCCCCTCTCACCTGGCTCCTGGGAGCTGTTTATGGGCTGCTGACAGCTCATGAAGCTGATTTCTACGTGGCAGCGGGTGCCTGCTCAGCACCTCCTGGGCTCCATCACTGCTGCCTTCAGCCACATCCCTCGAGACGAAACCGCTGGGACCAAACCTGCTGCCTCCATGGGAGATCTCTCAGCTCTCCAGATTTTATCCTGGCTTTAATTGTTGCCATCTGCTGTTCCATGCTCCAGGGGCTGCTTGGTCTGGCTGGTGCTTGTTGGTCTCTGGTTAAATCAGCCCCGCTGGATTTTCCTCCCGTGTGGACTCATCATTGATTTGCCTGGATGATGCTCATCCCTTTCTGATCCAGGGCAGCTCTCGCCTTCCCGGCTTGCAACGCTCATTTAATTCAACATCATGGTTACGCTTGGGTAAATCCTTCCCATTTTTCATCACATTCATTGTCTCTTAATAACATCCACATCGTGGGGTTGCTGGTGGATTTTCAGAGGGCTTGTGCTGGGCTGCAGCATGTCGCAGCCTGTCCTCAGAGGTACCCCATCACACATCAATTAAACAAGCATGAAGAACCCCCCCTTATAAAGAAGCCAAGAACATTCAACAGTCCAAACCCTGATGCCCCAATTAGCCAACGACCCATCGCCCACTTTGAAGCTGAAAAAGCAAATCTTCATGCCTGTGGTTAAATGAATCCTTAACAAAACTTTACAGCCATCACTGTCACCGCTCCCAGGCCTCACCCCAGAGTGTCTGGTTCGTGTGGCTTGGGCCAGGGAATGCATTTGGCAAAGCTGGTGTGACTGTGGTGGGGGACCCAAGATGTCCTGTGGTCCCCATGCTCCCGGTGCCGGCTCTTGCAGCTGCCACAGATGCTATTCTGGGTGAGCCCATGAGCGTGGTCTGCTCCCTCCCACCCCCCAGCACCCCAAGTGGTTGTGTCAGAGGGGCCATCCCTGCCTTGATCACCGGGGAGGACTCATGGGTGTGCTGCCCAGGGAGGTGTCTGGCCCTGAACTGAACCCTTGGTCTCTTTGGTTGCTCCATCCCCAGGGTGGTTCATGGCTTTCTATCCCTGTTCAGCATCTTCCTTCCCTTCCCTTCCTTTCCCTTCCCTTCCCTTCCCTTCCCTTCCCTTCCCTTC
>JANHFX010012317.1:0-25289 GCA_027560015.1 Chloroceryle amazona
CCTCTCCTCTCCTCTCCTCTCCTCTCCTCTCCTCTCCTTTCCTTTCCTTTCCTTTTCTTTCCTTCTTTTTTTTTCCCATAATAGACAGTAGAAAATTACACCCCTGGACTTTTTACCTCTTCCAACTCCCTTTGAGTTTGACCCCAGGGCAATTGGGGTGTGTGAAGATACAGAGGATTTCCTGTAAAGTGCCCAACAGCCCAATACAACCTCAAATATATGTGAATAAAGATCTGCTCAGGTACATTAACCACTTCCTTCAAGAAAAAATGATAACATCTTGCTTATATGAACAGGACCAAAAGGTGCATGTATGTTTTACAACCCTGTTATCACATCTAATAGTACCTGATACTTTTAGGCACATTGCCTTAATAGAATCATAGGATCATAGAATGAGAGATTGTGTTTTGTCTACACTTCCACACTGAGGAGCTCAGTGCTCTTTGGTCAGGGATAAACCTTAACTGTGGCAATTTATTGAAGTATGGTTTTTTATAATGCTTACCTCCCCAAAATATACGATATTAAATTAACACAGCAGCAAAAAGAAAATTAAATTTAGGTTAATTTTCATATTATAGTAATGGGATGTAATTTATAATGACATTAAAAAGCAAATCACCTACAGCAAGTACCAGGAAGTTGTTGGTAATTGGGACTTTTTTTTCCATTTTAAGGACTGTATTGTGAGGTACTTGCAGGGTCAGATCTGGGTGGGATGTAGCCAGCAATGTAGCTACACAAATGCTCCCATGTCAGGCTGCTCCCCTGGCCAGCATTAATGACAGCAGAGTGGCCGTAACATCTTTACCCATCCTTATAAGCACGTGCCTGACTTCTGCCACCAGTTCAACAGTTTTATCTTGGGGTTTATTTTTCTTTTTAGCTCTTTTAAATTTTATTTTGCTTTGCTTTGCTTTTATTTATTTAGTTAGTTAGTTTTGGTTTAGTTTGTTGTTTTTTTTAATTCACATTCTTAAATTTGGCTGTAGAAATTCCACATTTGATTGTCACATATCCGATTGAAAAACGCTTTGTGAAGACAGGTAAGGCTAGATTTGGGGAAGGGTTTGCATGCCTTCCATCACTCTAGACCCAGTCCTCCAAACTTCAGGCTCTTACTTAAGACCCAAAGCCACACTGAACTGAACAGCAGTCCAAGATGATGTTTGCAAGATAAGACTACACTACACAGGCCCCTCTTTCTAGAGAAATTAGCTTTATATTTACAGCTTTTTCAAAAGAGCTGTAGTCTTCCTTTTTTACCTTTGGAAGTTAGAACAAAAACAAACCCTGAACTTCAATATTTCCAGTAAATCTCCAAGGAAACTCCCATCTAAATTATGCAAGCCATCAAGTTTATGGCTATGGCTGTTAAACTCAGTTGCTGTCTAATTGTATTCATGCTTCAGCTGGAGCTGTAGGAAAGGGAATGAGCCATATTATAATGGGATTAAAAATACAGTGTGCCCCATGTAGAGACCCTGGTCCTCTCCCAGGACTAGATGACAGAGGGATTTGGATGGAAGTGAACAGGCTGTCATCACTTCTTCCTGTACTGAAAAAGTAACTGCAAATAAAACATTTTTCTCCCAGGCTGACCCTATTTTTGCCTCGCACCCTCATCCTGTATTCTTCCAGCCATTTGTAAAAGATGCATCCTTCCTTCTTTTCTGATAAGGCAATGGTGAGTCCCTGGAGTTTGGGGGCTGTCTTTTCTGGAACTTCCCCAGCATGGGCTGGTCAGCTTCCATAGCCCCATACGATAGTCCCCAGCATTGCCCCAGCTGCAGGGTCTGTATTACACTCCCCTAGTGACATCAGCCACAACACCACAACAGCAGGAAAACCTTGAGAAGCACCCTGGGCTAAAGGGAAGTCAGGGCATCTTCTGAAAGTTGGACCAGAGATCATCTTTTCCAATTTCTGTCAATCTGGACCCCAGCACTAGGTGTGACTGGATTAATAGTGCCTATTCAGCAGGCACTCCCTGACTTTAGTCTACACTGCATGGGATAAGCTTCCTCCTGAGCAAACTGCATCAATATCACCTTGGCTTAAGATCTGCTGCAAGCCTCATGTAGTATGCCTTGATCTCAGGTGTCATCATTATTCAGTGTAACCTTTTCAGCTCGAAGTTCCTAAAATAGGGCAGACCAAGGCTGCAGCCCAGCAGGGTTATGTTTTTACAGCAAGACTTTGAGGTCTGTGGTTCATGCTCTAGAATGTGACATAAAAGCATATGGGGGAGTTTAAGGATGAAAAGCCTGCTGGAATAGCATTAGGGAATGGTATGAGAGAGAGAGAAGCAGAGCTGACATAGGCTTAACTATGCTTGGCCACTGTCTTGGACAGAGCTGTTTGGAGAGGTCCAGAACAGAGCCAATAAGTAGTGTGGGTAAGAGAGTCTAGTACTGGAGCTCACTCCTGGTCCTTCTTCTTTTAGCACCACAGAAATACTCAAAGGTGGCATTGCACAGCTTGTGACTGCTGCCTGCACTCAACATTTGCAGGCAAGGGCAGTCTGCCTATAGGTCACACTGGGCAAAATGTTCCACATCACTGCTGTGTTGTGTGTCAAAGATATGAAGGGAGCTTTGTGCTGCCCACTTGAGTACCCTGTGCTGCCCTCCCAGCTCAGAGCAGTTCAGCACCAGCAGGAGCAGGTGGTGATAAACTACACAGTAACTTAGCATTTCTCTCTGCCTGAAACTCTGATTGCAAGTAGGGGCAGTCAGTTATCCACCAGGATCCCACTGATCTACGTTTCCTAGGGCCAGAAGTTCAGTCTTGCACCCACCTTCTGCTGCTAAGGCTCCTGCTTCCCCAGAATGTGTGTGCTGTGAGTCTGGATCCCCCTCTCTGGCAGCAAGTGACACAACCCACATGTATTTGGCTGACCACCTGATGAGCTGTTGCTGGTTTGGGGTTTTGCCTCTGATGAAGGCAGCGCTAGGGTCAGAAGGATGGTCATGACAGGATTCAGGAGTTTAATGTGTACGTATACAGAGCTATAATATTCCTTGAACCCGTTTCTGTGGGTTTAAACAAACACAGCATTTGTGCACTCACTGCCAACAGCATCGCTTTTCCACTGCCTTCCATTTCTTTCACACATGACTTTCTGAAAGGAGTGAATAAAATGAATTATATTACAGTTTTATTAAATAACTTTGTTTTATGTTAGTATATGCCTCAGAATTACCAGCATATGTCCCATTTCTGGATATGCTAAAGCTGGAGTGGACGAGGCCATATAAAATACATGTGGGAAACCAACAGAGTTGGCAGAAGAGATGTCTTCCTGTGAAAAATGGTGACATTGAGTGCTATCAAAACCAGCCTAAAACCACCTTCAAAAGGGCCAGGATTTTACCTCAATGGTTTGAAGAAACCTTTCCCGTTTAACTCTTCTCTCAGTCTGTAAATGAGCAACGTGATTCATCTCAGGTCTGTCACATAAAGAAAACAAAACAAAACAAAAAGTCCATCTGAGTTTAATCCCTTCGTTGGTTTATAACCTTAGAACTCAGGCAGGAGAGTCACAAATCCATATAGACATCCCCGAGTGCTGACTTTTGCATTTGGATTTCTGATTTAGTTGAAAAAATATATAAAAAAAACTTGCATAGCCAGACAGCTCCCTATTGGCTGCACATCTGTACGGGCTCAAGAGCATCGTATATTTCTGCAAAGGTCTGGAATAAATTGTGCTCAATGAGTTGGCCCCTCGTATACTTGTTTCAAACAGCAGACTCGGATGAACTCATGTGTCATGGGAGCATCAACGGCAAAACAATTCCTCTTTGGTCAAAGCTAGCAGGAGCTGCCATCATAAATGTGGAAGATGTGTAGATGCGGAAATAAATCATTTTAGGGAGATGGAAATGTACTCACAGATCAATATTAGTGACTGCAAGCTCCAGTCAGCTGCTTGGGCATCAGTTTTGCATTTTGGAAAATCCATAGTCAGGTGGGATTCGCCTACCTGAGCTCAGCCTCGGCCATCTAGAAAAGAGGTGCCTGGTTCTGAGCCATCCATCGAGAAACATCATTTATAGGGAGCTTCATGGCTGTTTGAGGATGGAATATGTCACCCTGTGAGGCTGCTTCTTTTTCCGTTGACAAAAAGGGGAAGTTTTATCCAGCTACAATTAAGAATCTACAGTGAAATGTGTGCTCAGTAGACTCCTTACCCAGCCTACAGGCAGAAAGAGCAAGTGAATGTACAATCCTGACAGCAGATTCATCAGTGGTTCATTAGTGTGCTTCCTCCACACCTCACTCTGAGAGCCTAACTCAGTCTCTCATTAGAGGAACAATGTGTCTTATCCATCTCATTCACCTGATCCAACCTGGTTGCTTTAACCATGGGATATGTGCGCGCACCATTTTTTTCCTGTGAATGAAAACAGCTTTCTGATTGCAATCAGTAACTCTTAACCAACAGCCAGTCTCTCATTCAGCTGCCCAGCTGAGCATTCACCCATGTAGACTGCTCCGTGTTGCTACGCAGGTTTCAAACGTGAACGTTTGGTTTTCTTTCATGACTGAGATTCTGCGAGAGTGGGTAAAAAACTGCACAGATTTATGAATCCTGCTGTTCACCCAGACTAATTTTTGGCTCTGCTTCAACCTCTTTCTCTTCCTGTTTTCCCAAGAATGTTCCCCCTATGGAAGCCAGCTTCATTAATGCAAGGTTCAAAATTAACCAGAGACTTCCTCCCACCTTCGTAGCTAGCTCACATCCTCACTGGGAGCCTTGCAGGTCTGTCCCCACCAAGCCAGGCTCCTTTCCAGGCCCCTCTGGTCAGAGTCAGTTCCTCCTCCTGCCGCCCGATATCCTGTGTGCAGCACAAGCCCAAGTCCCTCAGCTCTTTTAAGCTCCATTTCCTCTCTCTGAACTCCTTGTTGAATTTAGGTGACCCATAATGTTTCCCAGAAGGTCCAATTATGAGTCACTTGCTCTTAACACGTGAACCATCCTTCAGCACATCTGCAAAGTGAACTGTAGATAGCACAGGTGAGACTGAGCCTGTAGCAGCTTCCTTCCATGTCAAACATGTATTTAGACTTCCAGAAAAACATAAACCATTTTCAGATCCCCGCTTCTAAAGAAGCAGGGCTATATTGATACGTTGCTTTTAATAAATAAATAACTAGTCCCACTTTTTCCAGGCTAATATTAATATAGCTCGTGTTAGGTTAGTTGCAGTAGCAGTCTAAAGAAACGTTGTCAATTGGCAAAATTCATCCCTCATCTCCCATCACTTGTTCCTGCCTCACAGCATCCCTCCCTGTGCGAGCACAGCAGCCCCTGTAGCTGCAAGATGAGCTCCCTTGGGGAGGGAATCCACCTGATGATTGTCATTTGGGATTTTTTCCTGGGTAGGTTTAAATCCTGATCAGCTCCTCACTGCAGTTCTCTGCACAACTCCGAAGGAGGAGGTGATGCAGAAGCAGAAAAGTGAGGTGAGATGGGGAGAAGGTGGGACCGTGTCTTTCAGCACCCATGTCACTTTATACTGACTTTCAGTGTCCACCAAGCTGCAGCTCCATGTAGTTGACACGACATTAATCCTAAGGAAAATGCAAATGGCATCTTTTCCAGAGACCCTGAAAATTAAAAGAAAATAAAAAATAACATTGTTCTCTGGTGGAAACTGTTCAAGGAACAAAATTGTTACTTCAGGTAATCACATTTTCTTCCCTTCCCATCAGATTTGATGCCCCAGGTTTTCCGTGGAGCTCTTAGTGGTTTCAGGCTTTAAAAATGCAAGCTTTTGTCACTTAGAAACTGTCAGTAGTAGTTGTATATATTAAAAAAAAAAGTGTCTACAGCATCTGAAACAGTTAAGGTAGAATGATAAAGTTGTACTTCACTCATCCAGGAAAAATACCAGCCCTTTCTTTACTCCAACATCAACATGTTTACCACTGGGCTGGAGGGAAGACAACACCCTAGGTATACTCTTAAGAATAAAGTTATTTTGACCTGCAGGAATTTTCATTGCTTTTACTCTCACAAATACAGTACAGATGTGGATATTAGGAGAAAGCATTTGAAAAGCCATAAAACTGCTACTCATTTTATCATCTACTTCTAGGCTCTATATGCTTATTCCATCTTTAGGTACAGCAGTGCATTAGTCACTATGCTCAGCTCCGTGTGCTGCTCCTGTGGTGCTCTAAAGCTGATAAAACTCAGCAGCTGTTATTTTCACTGGCTTGTGCAGAGCATAGTGGGTGTTCTGGTCACTTTATAAATATCACCTTTACACTTCCAAATGCTTATAAGCACATTTATTTCTAACAGAGTATCTCCACTTAGGTGTAATGTGTATTTAGTTGGTGTTATATAAAAAGGTCAGTTCTGAGGGCAAACCATCTCCCTAGAATGACACGTATGGGAGTGAAAATATTTTTGTATTTGTATCCTAGGAACATACACCTAAGTCTGGTCAACTGCTCGCCACAGGAAGAGCCACACTTGTGGAAGAAGCTGCAGCACCCAGCTGCTGTGTCTGGCCCTTGGCTGCGGAGTCCTGACCCCAGAGCTGAGCCAGCAGAACCAGCCACGGGGGTTGTCTCCACCATGCCAGTGCTAAGCCACCCACACTAAGTCAGGTGTTCATTTTGTAAGTGAACTGGGTTGACTCTGTGCTTTCAGGACAAGGGACAATCCCAGCTGGCCCTCTGTGGGGATGTTAACCTGGAGCAGAATGGGGAGAGGCTAGAAAGGAGCAGTAAGGGAAATATGATAGAGGTTTGCAACATGCTGGCTGCCACAGAGAAGTTTTGACTACTCGTCCCTTTCAGTACAAGATCGATGGGCTATAAGGGAGCCAGTTTGAAAAAAACAAATGTAAGGAAGTGATTCTTCAAGCAGCGTGGACTTTGTTGCCAAAAGACACTGGCTGCATGGGTTTAAAGGGATAGTGGACAAGCATTTGGAGAGGCATCCACTATGGATTCCTAAACAAACAAAAAAAATACACTATAGGCACAAAAAAATGCCTCTGGTTGAGAATGGTCAGAGGCTGTGGAAACACTTTACAGCTTCCTTGCCTGTTGTCATTCATCAGCGGGCATCCCATTGCAGGCACTGTTTTCCTTTTCCCCCAAGGAGGCCAGGAATGTGGTCCCCCATTGCCACAGTACAGGCAGATGAGTTGCCTGTTTTGAGGACAGATGCAAGGTGGGTACCCCCAAACTGCTGGGGATGAGCTTTATTTGGGGAAAAAAAATAGGGGTATCCCCTGCTACTCCTGGAGCCTGAATATGGGTTTGGGGTACTCTGACCTAAAGCAGTACAGCTGTCCTTGGTTTCAACATCCAGCCAAAGCAATGGACAATTAAATGGCAGGAATCACATGCTTGTGCTCAAAACTATGCTCCTGAGAGCCTCTGCTTGTTATCCATGAACATTTTACATGGGTCTCTGAAAATTTCTTGAGCATCTGTAATTGCTCTGTGCCTGACTTATGCCTAAACTCCATTAATATCCACTCTATTTCTGTGCCTAAATACCCACGGGGCTCATCCCCACGGGCAGTTGCACAGCAGAAAACCACTCCCCAACACCTCCATGCTGGGCAGCAGCAGCTTCCACTCTCCTTTGTATAATGATGCTGGCTGCAGTAGAAAACTGGTAGCTTTCTGGCTGGTTTGACAACAGAGCTGCTAGTGAGGAAGGGCAGAGCAGCAGTCCAGTGGTGTGGGTTATGAGGGGCCAGTGCTCAAGTTCCACCTTGACCCTCTTTTATTCAGCTGTGTTCATCCCTATGGTTCCTTGTTTGTTAATATCCCCACCAGGAAAGGCAGGGACCAAGGTCTGGGTACATCTAGATGAGGGGGTTTTGACTCCTATTTTCCATTGTGCAGATAAGTGAAACTTTTCTTGCTGCTTCCCACTTCTCCACGTGGCAGCAGCAGAGCCCAGTTACGTTTGGCCTTGGCAAACAGGAATGTCCCACTTGCTTTGCCCTTGTGAGGGCTCTAAGGAGCGTGCCCTCCACAACATTCCATGGTCCTTCTCCCTCCTGCTGCCACGTTGCTAGAAATACTTTTCCTGTCCAGAAACCAGTGCAAGTAGAGAGCAAATAGTTGTTTGTGGCAGTAGAGGGAGGGCAGAATATATGGGCAGGCTCCAAATGCTTGTTCCCATTATGCTCTATAGACTATACCAAATTTTTTGTCACAGGCCAAAACAAAACTGGAACATGGCCAGAAGCCCAGCACCTCCATTTCCCAGAATGGCAGGGCTACAAAATGGTTTTCCCTTCTGCAAGCTTTTTCCCTAATGAGGCATTGAATCCTCTCCTAGCACAGTGTGAAGACAAAGTAGACGACAGTTCCCCAAAGAACTTCTCAGCTCATAGTGAGGCCACATCTGTGAGAGGAGAGAGTTGAAATCCTTCCTCCACTATGGTGAGTAAGAGCCGGGGCAGTCCTAAAAATTGGTTGTCTTGGTAGTGAATTTTATAAACCCAAATCATTTAGTGGGTCTGGTGGATCAGACTATACGTACATCCTCTGCCCATACTGAGCACCAGAACTCTCCCAAGAGAAGGGGACAATATACAATGAAGGGACATGATGCAATTGCATTCTCCCCAGAATTTCTTCCTAATTCTCATCAGTTCCTGTCTGGATTTTGACTAGAAGCTGAATGTCTTAGATCTTTTATAAGTGTTATTCTATCTCCACAACATTCCAGAGTTCTCCTTAATAACAGGCACAAGAAGAGAAGAAAGAGAAGAGAAGAGAAGAGAAGAGAAGAGAAGAGAAGAGAAGAGAAGAGAAGAGAAGAGAGAAGAGATAAAAAATAAGAAAAAAAAAGGGAAGAAAAAAAGAAGGAAGGAAAGGAAAGGAAAGGAAAGGAAAGGAAAGGAAAGGAAAGGAGGAAAGGATGTAATTATGACAACCTAAATAAATTCAAAATAGTTAACACTTTGTGGCAACACATGTAGCCTGTTTCTTGGCCATAAGGTATCTCCCAAGTCTGGGTGCTCCCTAAGTTCCTCCTCCACCAGGATCATCCCACCAGCACTGTAATGTGCAAGCTGCAACAGCAGCAACCAAGAGCAGTGCAGAACCCAACCATTCCTAGTAACCACCCCACTATCACCACCTGGGGCCAAAAGCTGATGGACTTACAGCCACTTCAGCTTTTGAATACTGATTATCAGGTTTGACTGGGGCTTTGGAGCTAACTTCTACAAGATCTCAGTCTCCCCCTCCCAGTCCAGACACTCGAGGGCAGTAAGAGCATCCCAAATCTGCACCACTGAACACTCCAGCACTATGTCTGCAAGACCTCATCGTCCCAACACCACCAACGGGTGCCAACTCAAACAAGAAACAGCGAGCAGAGTGCAGATGGGGGAAATGGGCTTCTCCCTGCAGGCCGATGGAGACGGAGCGGCGCGTGGCACTGGCCCGGCAGCCCCTCCTTACCCGAGAGGCACCGAGCCGGGACGGCAGACCACTGCAGGTGCAGAAAAGCCATGGAGCTTGAGTCTCCCCGCAGATTTCCTATGTTCCTTCCAAAGTCACAATATTTTAATTGATATTTCTTGTGAGAATTCAACAGGTGCAACATAAATCCCATGGATTGTGCTGAATCCCACAAAACCTTGACTTTCGTTTTGGGAGGAGGGGGGAAAGAGGCGTTTTCTTGCTCTTTGGGTTTTTAGCCTTGAGCTACATGAGACAGAAAAAATGCTGTATTTGCTCAAAGTGCTGCCAGATTAAAATAAGCAGCTATTCATCTTATTTTTCTGAAAGGATGGTTAACTCATTGAGAAAAACTCATTGACTGTAAAAATACATTCAGAGCAGAAGTACAGTAGGGACAAGCTTGGCTTTTCCTAATACATCCTGGAGCAGGGGGCAGGGGGGGAGGCAAAAACTCCTGCATCCATTTCTGTCCCTTCAGACATACTCAGCAGGGCAGATGGGACAGTATCTATGAAGGTAGATGTCACAACATATGATTCCTTTAGCATTAAGTCATGATATATCTGGTTTATCCTCTACTTGACCAATTGCTCAATATCTTCAGGACTCCACGTGGTCCATAGATAAACAATGAGCAGATAGGGAGGCAGATGTTGGAAATAAAGACAGATTTCCAGTTCTTGTTTTTGAAATTGTCCATGCATAATATTTCTCTAAGAAAATTCCTGATAAAGGTTTGTTAGAGGGCTTGGAGGTTTTTATGTTTTTTATGTTTTGGTATTAAAAAAAAAAAGCTTTTATAAAATATTAATCCACTCCAAAACTTCAGACCACCTAAGAAGACTGTATTTCTAGCACTTAGAAAGTGAGCAAGCTGATAAACTACAAATCTGTGTGTTCTCCTCCAGAGTCCTGTAAGCATTTCTCTTCTCTTTTACCTCATTTGCGGAGTGCAATGATTGCAGGGTGGTTGCAGAGTGGTACTGATGGCAGGATAGTCCCCTATAGGAAGGACCAGCTGTCTGTCTGCTGACAGGTGTCTATCAACTGATTGATGTTTACACCTTTAGGAATAAAACTTCTTTTCAAATCAATACTAATTCTGATAACCAATAACCCCAGCAACAACAATACTGCTGGTAGTAGTAATAGAAAGCTAACATTAATAATAATAACAAAGAACTTTACTAAGAAGATACTAAAGATGTGATCAGGCTGTGATACTAATTTAATTTAGTGATAGGTGTGATTTTTAAAGCAGAAATAACTGGGTAGGAGGGGCAAGAGTTCCACTCTTTCCATTATATGTACCAAAGAGGGAGAAATGGTGTGCTGTTTATTTTCCATAGAAGGTCAGAGACTTGTCACTGAGGATGAAAGTTGAAATCTCATGGTTGTTTGTAATTTTTTCCTGATTTTTAAACAGAAATGATGAGAACGGATGTTCTCCAACAGGCAGAGCACATTCATAGTTCCATAATTGTTTGCAAAAAGACAAATTGAGGGATAATCCTGCTTAGTTCTGTCATCTTTGCTCTTCTCTATAAGGCTGAGGAACTCTAGTACCTGTTTTTACTGCATGAATCCCAAAACATGTCCCCGTGGGAGTCAGGATGTTGCTGAAGCAAGAACTTTCCCCTGCTAGTCCCAGGTTTGTGCTCTTTGGCCTTTGCTGTGTGACCATAAAATGGGTCTCCAAACTGATAATTCATTTCTAGCCCAGAGATGGGATTGATTCACCTGATTTTGGAAGAGATAGTGACAGTAAAGCCCTGCTCTGAGGAACAGGAGAAAGACCAGCACTTCTCCAGGTGGAATTGCTGTGAGATGTTCTGCCGAGTGGCAGGCAATGGAGGGAGGTTCAAAGAGAGTGGGACCAGGCATGTCCCTCCTCCTTCCCCCCCTAACAAAGCAGATTGATCTACATTTATAAAGAAAACAAAGCTGAGAGAATGCTACCTCGAGTTTAACTAGGGAGCAAATGGAAAGTTTAGATAAAAGTCTTTCAAGGAAAAATAATGAGCAGAATTACAGTAGAAACAGTTGCTATATGGATAAGGCAAAATATTTGACAAGGAAAACATCTCTGAGAAGAAAGCACAAGGGTAGAGCTATTACAGCCTCTGAGGCCTTTTCCCTCAGACTTCTTATTTTATAACATATTTCTAAAACACAACACCCACAACTGTTTTTCTTCATCTATCAAAGCATAAAATTGCCAGTCCTTTGACCTAACTTAAATGAAGGAAGTAGCAATGTTAGGTTTAATTAAAAACAGCAAATATTTGTACAGCTGTCCCTGGTTTCACAGCACAGAAATAGGTTTAGCATCAAATCTTACAGTTTTAAATCCTCTGGGAACCATATACAAAAACATATAGGATCCTTCTGGCTGACTTGCCAAAGCCAGAAATGCCTTTTTTTGGAGTTATTTCAGGTGGGGCTCTTTCAGGCTTCCCGTTTCCAACCCACTGTTTTCCTACTTGAGACTTTTTTTTGTTTCTTTTTTTCCATGCTCCAAACGTGGTACTGTCAGCTTGACAGGTTTGGATGCATTTGATGCATTTTGAGGTTGTGAATAATAATAATAGTAGTAAAAGTGAGGGTAGGCTGAGAAGTTTTGACTTAGCAGCAGCAAGAGCGTTTTGGTGGAAACCCTGACAGCCAGATCCAGCTGGGTGTTTCCAGGGGTCTCTGCCTCTCCATGTGGGTGTCACTGGGAGGCACCTGGCATGGGATGCAGAAGCATCAACCAGATCCGTCCCAAACATCCCTAAAACCGGGAGGGGTTTGGAACGAAAGTTTTTGCTCCTGGCCCTTGCTCTCCTTTTAAATTACACATCGAAACACGTTGTAAAACCCTTCAGCACTGAGCTTTATAACCCAGCCTCTGGAGGGCTGACTCCATGCGCACCCCACCCGCCTGAATGGGTCAACCTTGGCAAGCTTGCTCCCAGCAGGGACCACGGGAGGATTTACACCACCTCATACAAAATGCTCTGTGGCCCTGAGCTCTGCACCCACCCACCCACCCATCCCTCCCGGGAACCTTCAGGTTTCAACCTGCTGAAGCCAGCCTGGGGAGCTGGAGAGGTGGGTGGGGAGGGTGGCCACCCACCATCACCAGAGATAAGAGGGAGTGAAAGGGCCATGCTGGGTTTAAAAAGCAACACCCCGCTCTGGAGCAGGAGAGAAGCTGGGAAGGCTGATGATGGATGGTCCAGCCACTCTCCTTGTGTCCATCGGGCACCAGGCAGGAGCTCTCCGCACCCTCCAGGCTGCCGCGTGCCCCCATCCTCCCCGTAGCCCTCCGCAGCCTTCCCACACCCAAACCTTCACAGCCAGCAGGTCTGGACCAGCTTGGCACAGCCCAGGAGAGGAGATGGAGATGTCTGAATCTGGTGGGGCTCGGGAGTGGAAGGAAGAAAGAAAAGCCCCAGGGAGAAGCCCTAAGGAAGGAGAAGAGGATGGAGAACCATCTGCTCTGAGCCCAGGTGAGCCCAAGCCAGAGAGACTGGCCCACCCACAGCTGGCACGGGGTGAGACACTTCGAGAGAAGGCTCTGAGCAGCAAAATGTCCCGATTAGTAGAATCGACTTCTCAGCTTGTGCAAGTAGAACAGACTCTCCTGCTCCCTCTCCTACAGCAACATCCTCTTCCTCTCCACCCAAAAGTAAGTAAGAGAGAGAAAAGTACACTTACCTCAGGCTTTTGGCAGAAGGGCAGTGGACTGCACACGTAATTGCGTGTGCTGGGTCTTGCCATGTGGACTGGAAGAGTTTCATTCACATTAATTTTCAGTTACGTAGTTTAAGTGTACAGCTTGCAAAAGAGAAAGCTACTAACAGTTCAATGTAGTTTCATCACAGGGATTCAGGGGATAAAACCACTTTTTGGGAAAATAAGACTCACTGATATCCTGAGTAGCCTGGAAAGATTATTTAGACCTTTTTCAGAAGTGAGCTTTACATGTCTAAATTTCTACAAATGCACATAATCTATAAAGCTATTCTCCAGTTCTAAAAGAGACAAAGACCCAGCATAAACTGCAGAGATCACAGGTAACCTGCAAGTGAAACGTGACCAATGCACAAAACCCATGTCTATTCCAGCTTGACACACTATATATCCAGCAATGAGACCCAGTGAAGATACACCTGAAAAAATCTGCAGTTTTCTGATAAATACAATGGTTATGCATATCACTCTGGGAAGAAGTCTAAGAAAAAGCCTGGGTATGGGCTTGCAATTCATAGGTTTAGTTGTTGGAGTCCAATATGTCTCCTGTGTCTTGTTCTACCTCAGTTCACTTTGGCATTGCCCAAAAGATCTTTCTGATATCTTGGCTGTACCATGTAGAAGAGGATGGCAGTTGCCTAATTTTTAGTACCAAAGGTGTATGCCACAGAAACCCCATTAGTAGCACACACCAACTGTTGGGCCATCTGAGCTGAAACTAGAATCTGCTCTTTTATTTTTGTGTCAAACTTCCCAGCACAGACCAGCACGATGTGGGAAGCTGGAGGTTTCTGAAGCAGCAAAGACATAACTGCTTAAAGTCTTACCTGGTGGATAAATACTTAGGAACAAAATTTTGCTATAACTTGCTGATGAATTTGAGATATTGCAAGATATTGTCTTCACTTGTGCTAGATCAATGTACTGAGTCCATCCAGCTTTGTGATTGTTCACAAATCAAATGAAAGTAAAGTAACAGGATGGAACTTACTGCAATATTAATTTTCCAGTAAGACTTCTTCATTGCTTGTAATTTAGAATAGACAAGGCTAATAATACGTGGCTTTTGTACAAACAAATGCTAGCTTGAGGAAATATAGCCATCTCAGAGAAGGTTTTATTTTCTTCCTCTTTTTATCCCACAACTACTTTAATGTCTCGTTGTGTGAAAGCATTTTTTTAGGTACCACTGGGATTTCAGTTTACTTTGAATTCTAATTTTCCTATTCTCCTTGAAGCTAAGTTAGGTCCTTTTTTTCACTGAATACCCATTATCATGACCCACTGAGATCCGGGATTTTCCCCCCTTCCCTCCTGCAGTGGGGTTACATAAATTCCTCACTAGGTTTCCTCAACCCCTGCATCACGGATGATTGATCCCTCTAATTGCAAATAGTTTTACTGCTGCAGATTTGATTTTGAAGTGAATTCAATTCCAAGGGATCCATTTATATTATAACCTGGTCATAAATTCAGATGAACAAGCCCCTTAGAGCTTATTTTTGCTCTAAGCCAATGAGTTGGCCAAAGTCCCTTCAGAATGGCAGCCCTTGGTAACATGTCCTTCCACTCACTGGTTTTGAAGGGAAGGTCTGATGCAAGTAGTCAGTATTTGATACTTCTCATTTATTGCTACATTTATGTCTCTTTCAGGTCCTTCTTGACAACCCTGACTTTCCTGGTTTGTTTTGAGGTTGTTCCTTGTTTTCCTTTTATTGCTTTACGGTATCAGTATCGCTTTATCAGCTGAATTGGTTCAGAAAATCACTCTATAAAATGGTCCCAAAACAGACAGACATGGGCTTGGCCAAAGGGTCTGCATGAAAAGGCTGAGAGGCCTCTTTCCCCCATCCCAGGACCCTGGCAACCTCACCGCCCAGCTGTTTACTGGTATCACATCCACAAGCAAACTCCTCGCCCCTTCTGCCTCCACAAAGACACCCTGTAACAATGTCCACCTTCTCTCTCTCCCGTAATTACCCGCTGCCAAGGCGAACAGAGCAGCCTTTTTTTTTAATTCTTTTTTTTCTTTTTAACAGAGATTCTGTATTTTAAGCAGCAATGTGAGTGCATTTGAAAAGGAAAAACACAAGGTATAAAAGCTTCCTGAAATAGAAGCGTGCGGCTTGCCCTGGCTGCGCTCAGGTGCAGCTCTGCATTACTCCAACTTTTTGATAACATCCTGTCTCCTGTGCTGAAGTTACCGAGGGGTCGTGAGGACAGTACTAAATCAGAAATGTGTAGCAGATTGGACTGGGCCAATCTTAACGGCAGCCAGCAGGGAATGGAATATAAATCACGCTAAGAAGTTAAAATAGCCATCCCATTTGCAAAACAGCCATGGTATTTTCTTTAAGGGGGAAAAGAAAATAGTATCCTTAAAAGGTGCCAGATTTGCAGGGCGGGATAATAAAGAAACTTCTGACTGTGCACGTTTCTCCTTGCCCCTGTGCTACAGTGCTGCTGCTCTGCTGGGTGCAGAGGAAGAAGGTTGGGGCAGCAGGCTCAGAGCTCCTGGCTGAAAGGAGCAACCTCAGCAAACCTGCACATCCACCTGTAGTCCCTTGGCTCTGGATCCTCCCGTTGGGGTGAAACGGTGCAGTTGCTGTGAAATCAGCCCAGTGGCACTTAATTTGTACTAAGAACGAGTCACATCACTGGAACTCAAGCGATGGCATAGAAGCAGCCCTGCCAGGCTTCCCACAGGCAGGGAGACAGGCAGGGGGATGCCTCTGCAAAGCCTGCTCGCAGCAGTGCCAGCCACAGGCTTTGTTTTCCTGCTACACTGAGACCCATCCTTGGGGAACAAAACAGAAACCACAAGCTCATTGCAGGCCAAATAATGGCACAGCATCAAGCACCACTGACTTTGGCCACAGGTAAACTGAAAACCTGGACATGTCCCTTTCTTTAGTAAAGGGGCAACAAGGGCTGGTGTAGCCAGGCATCTCTGCTGGCTCCTCAGCACAGCGGAAGCCCAGGACTCTTCACCTGGGGCATTTTCATTCACACCATGGAATGGGTGGCTGTTGCTAGATGACATTTCTAATGGTAGCTAATAAGCTTCTTTTCTGGTTGCCCATTTCCTGACACTAATCAGAGATTGGTTCTCGGTACCAAAGTGACTTCCTTATGTGAGAGATCTGAAAGTGATTCATAAATACGGGCTGAGGGCTGAGGGAGACAAGATAAATTGCTTTCATTAGAATTCGCATAAAACAGCAGCAGAGTCTCTGCTTGCCACCACAGATTGAACAAATGTGCCAGCATGTGCGTTTTTCATTTGTAGGCACTGCTATTATGAAGTTGTTCCTGGACCTAATCACTTGGAATGTTCATTTTTTAAAGTAATCGATATAAAGTGCAACCCTGGAAAAAAAAAACTCGCCTCACTCTCCATAAAGTTATTTGCAAGTTATTGGCATCAATACTCATTTGTCTGGATATTTTTTTAAATACTGACAAAGGGACGATTTGAAGTTTTTTAAGTGAGGAATTTCCTCCAAGATCTTTCTGGAAGCTCGGAGGAAATATGCTTAGGCAATTCCATTTTATTCATATGATAGTGCTGTACTCTGCGTGCATCTGCACCTGCTGGGTTAGAAAGAGGCTCTGCAGCAGCAAACCACAGAATGAACTACACCAGGGACCGGGGGATTTATTTTATTATATTTTTTTTTCCACAGGAATAGTAACTTTACAAGAAATTATTAACAACCCCACCGTTCTCAGTGGCATGTCTTAAAAGATGTTTTCCAAATGCAAGTGTTCTAGAAAACAGCAGGTGAGAGATGGATACGGACTAGAGGTGGGGCTTATTTGCCCCATGGAGGTTTCCCAAAGCTGAGTTACTCAAGGCGTGTTCCCTTCAGGGTCATCAGAGAGAAAGAGGCACCCCAGATTCAGTTCATCCTATAAATCCATCTGAAATGGCTCAGATAAACCGCTCCTATTGTTCCCCACCGACCACATGTAGAGCCTCTGGGAAAAAGCTCCAGCTTCGACTTTCATGCACCCAAGGAATCACTTTCTAAAATGATCATTTTATGCCTCCAGAAGTTGAGTTATCCTGAGAATTTTTACTGCAAAAATATAAAAGAGGTCAGTGGAGGTGCTGAGTTACCAGGAATGGACATCAGCAGCTCTGGCACTCCAATCCTCACTCCCAGACTTTGGCCCGCCAGTTGTGGAGAGCATCCAGCACCTGGAACCAGGGCACCACCACTGCCACTCTGACTTCAGTGGAAATTTTGTCTACCAGGGCACATGGAGATTAAGAAAAAATGTTGAGGGTTGGCAGCAGGCCGGGGTGCAAAATTTGAGTGTGCTGAAGAAAAAGGCAGCTGTCTGTAAAAGCCAGCTGTAGGAATCTGTTTGATGGGTCAGGTTGGCATCTTTGAGTAAAATAAAAGGTGGAAGAAAGCAGTTTATATCTCCTCTAAGGAAGCCTTTATAAAAGTGGCCTCTTCATAAATGCAAAGCAACTTGGTGGATAGTATCAATTTTATGTTAAGGTTCAAAAATAAAAGCTGGGCCATCAGAAACATCCTGAAATTTCAGCCTACCACTGAGTGACAACTGCATGAAACAGACCCAGAGCAGTGGAAAATTTTAAGCCATAAATTAAAGAGCCTTGAAACTAGTAGGCCATGCTGTTTTTATTCTGGGGGAGGTTCTTTATGAACTCATCTGTCTAAACATATGGATCTTGACAAATGAAAGCTGCAGGGAGATTCTGCTCCTGTCCTGCAGTTGAAAACACTTAAATTCAAATCACTGCAAATATTCCCGTTACCTTCTTTTAAATGGCAAAGTACAGCAGGAGCTGTTGCTCTCTATCAGTTCAGCTCACAAGGGCCCTATTTCTTGAAGTTAAAACGAAAAGAATTTGTAGTCTGAACCTTTTTCTTTTCCTTTAGTTAGCTGCTGCCCACTTCTACTGAAAAGGGAGAGATAAGTCAAGTTTTTATTCTCTGTCCTGTATCCTAAGGCTCCCATGTGCTGGACACCTGCAAAAGCTAGCAAAGCCAGCTTGTTTACTTAGTGCAATTTATTTGACCTTTTAATATATTTGAGTAAGGATTTTATACCTAAAGCAACTTTACAGAACAGATTTGAAAGGTGACCTTCAAAGGAAACATCAAAATCTTTCTGAAAAAGGAAACTTTGGAAATATATGTGAAAAGACTACTTTTCAGCTAACATCCTGACTCAGGACTCCCTGGCTTTTCGGCACAGGGGCGTACCAGAGCAATGAGTTCACCTTGCCCACAGCAGACCCACGGCCAGTATTATACAATACCTAAGGGCCCAAGAATGGTGTTGGATGGCTAATTTTGGTATTGCCACAATGAATGTCTTCTGTTTGCTGGCTGGGGCAGTCATTGAGTGCTGGTTTTGATGTTAATCTGCGTTTTAATCCTTCGCCTGCAAATCCTTTTTGCTGTGACCATAATGGAGCTAGGTGAAATGGAGGTTTTAAAATGGTTTGGGGTTTTTTTGTTGTTGTTTTTAATACCACAGGTAAAACCCACAGTAAGTCTGGACCTTCATGCTTTTTAGAATAATGTTAAAACTCAATTTCCACTCAGCTAAAAGCACAAGCTGCTACTAACTAAAAGACTAAATACATCAAGAGAAGGAGGTAAGAGGTGCCAAAATCTGGTGTGCGCAACATGTTACAGGAGAAGGTTTCCCCCATCTCTTGTCCATCCAGAACGGCTTGTCCTGGAGCGTTCATTGCCTGTAAGACTTCACAAAAGCATAGGCTGTGACTAAGACCACATCTGCAGATAAATTTTAGGATGACAGTGGCTGATCCTGCTGCCAGAAGAAGACGTCTGGACCCCTTCACTTCCAAATGCTCATTCTCAGCACGGAGATGCTCCTCCCTTTGTGCTGACACAGCCCTTTCCTAGAGCAAATCAGGCTGAGGAACCATTGCAAGTTAAAGCTCTGCTTCTGCCATGTGCTCTTACTCCTCTTTTAGGGGAGGTAGCAGCAGATGGGGGTAGAGGGGGATATTTTCTTTTAGTAGTTGTGTGAATGTGCATAGTAGATGTGCACCCCTCTTGCAGTGCTCACAAACCTGTGCTGGCCCAACTCAACAGCAAGAAGGTTTCCCCTGCTGTAGGCAAGGTCCTACAGACAGCAGCACTACAGGTCCTTAGGGGAAAATTGTCTCCACTTAGCTTTTTTCTAAGCACAGCAGGCAGGGGTTTCCATGAACTGCAACATACGATGTTGGTTTGAGTGGATTAAGGAATGAATTCACCCCATGCAGAGCATTTCCCCAGCATGGGCGGGTGTTAGAGCAGCACTTCTCATGCCGCAAGCCGTGCCACATCTGAGGGACTGGGAAGTCTTCATAATTTGTTACAGAGTGCAATTGTAGGGTTGTCGAGGTCACCTGGTGATCCCAGTCACGTTACAGATGAAGGATGCTCCATGGAAGTGATGCTTCAGCAAGGGCTTATGCCACAAAATCCCATTGGGAGCCATGTCTGGATATAACAATTCCCTGAGATCCTACTCTTGCCTGTCAGGGTAGAGGGAGCTGAACTGCTTGAAGACAGCTACAAAAGGTCTGTCTGGTAGAAACAGAATTTATAAATAAATTAATTAATTAATTGCTGATGTCTGGGGAAGAAAGTGCCCTTTGAAAGTGAGTAGGTGAAACTGCTACCCAAGGCTTCCTGCCGAGACAGCTTGTAGCAGTATTTAATGGTTGCATTGCACCTATCTCAAAACTGAAGGTGTTTGATATCTCTCTTATGAGGAAAGGCTGAGAGACCTGGGGCTGTTTAGCTTGGAGAAGAGAAGGCTGAAAGGGGATCTGATCAATGTTTATATCTGAAGGGTGGGTGTCAGGAAGATTGGGTCAGTCTCTTTTCAGTGGTGCCCAGAGACAGAACAAGGTGCAGTGGGCACAAACTGGAACACAAGAAGTTCCACCACAACATGAAGAAAAAACTTCTTCACTGTGAGGGTGACAGAGCCTGGAACAGGCTGCCTGGAGGGGTGGTGGAGTCTCCTGCTCTGGAGACTTTCAAAACCTGCCTGGACTTGTTCCTGTGCAACCTGCCCTAGGGGAACCTGTTTTAGAAGGGGGGTTGGACTCGGTGATCTCCAGAAGACCCTTCCAACCCCTACCATTCTGTGATTCCGTGATTCACACTAAATCACAGGTGAAGATTCACGCTTAGGAAGTTTCTGCATAGAAAATCGTGCCTATAAAACTTGAGGAGCGTTATCTTTCACTCACTTCTTTTTCCTTTTGCTTTTAGGATAGCATCGAGTTTAGAAACATCTGTAGCCATATGGCTTTACAAAGAGAAGGACAACATTTTGAGAGAGACTTACATGAAGCCCACCAGTGTTTGAAGACCATCATTGAGAAACTCATTTGTTCATTGGCAGTTTTCCCCTCAGATTCTTATATCCCAGTCCGATCTGCTCTGAGAGAAATCCTGCAAAATCTCCTGGCAATATGAAACAGCAAGCTGCTTGGCCAAGGAATGAGCAAGGCCTATGATCTCTAATGGTCCTATAAAAATAAGAGAGAACTTGAAAGGTGAATCCTGGAGATTTTACTATAGCAAGAGTTCCTGCTGACTTTACATCAGTGAAGTCTTCCCAATGGAAATGGTGTTCCTGAAAAGTACTCGATAGCTTTCTCATATCAAACTCATACCAAAGTCGTGTTAATGGGAGCTGGGAACATCTCCAGAAGTTGCTCTGGAGGAGCAAGAATTCATTCTTAAATAATAAGGCCTCAAAATGAATGCAGAAAGGTGGAGGCTGAGAAGATGACCATCAGAAATCTCTCTATTTTCCTCCCAGATCAGGAAAATGTGTTTTCAATTCATTATGGAGTGGACACTTGAGAGAGACAGAGAAAATATAGTGCTTAAGTATGGACTCTTCCATGAGAAGGTATACAGCCTGATTACACTGCACATAAAGGCAGCCTGTTAAATCTTTACTGCATTTTACTGTTCCAAGCCAACAAACCAATGGAAAGATGAAGGTGCAGAATCTTCTGTTGAGAAAAGGAAAAAAAAAAAAGAAAAAGAAGAAAAATATGTGGGACCAGTGGGATCAATCCCGTTAAAGCAATAAAAGGTCTTGGTAGATGATCCAGTGGAGGTGACTGGAAAGCAAAGCAAAAGAGGCATTAACACGGTGAAGCAAAGGTATTTATAAACTGAGGTGAAACCTTTGTGAAGATTGCTTTGCAGAGCTTTCTCAGCCCCTGTAACTGTGCAGCAGACAGCATAAAACTCTGCTCTCCTACTGCCAAATCAGGAGGGTTTATGAAGTCACTTACTTCTGTCAAACAGCTGCAGCTGTAACGCTGAGAAGAGGCATTCCCCCCTCTTTTTGCAATAAGATTTAATGTCTGTGTGATTGCTGAGCATGAATAACGGCTTGTAAAACTTTTTTTTTTTTTTTCAAAGGGATAAATTCAGCTCCTTTTAACTGTGATTTGGGTAGTAGGTGACGGAATTTTGTAGACTATGAGATAGAAAAGTATCTCTTTCCATTGGCTGAAGGAGTGAATTTCCACACGTGATTTTTTTTTATTATTATTATTATTTTTTTAATCTTTTTTAATGTGTGATCATGAACATCATCAGCTAAATATTTTCCGAGTGTGGTTCCATATTCTGATTGATTTGCCATATTTTATGTTCACACTTTAAATGTTACACTGGTGTCATTCTCACAGCTATAATTAAAGCTACCTCAAAACACTTATTCGCTGGTTCTTAGAGTGAATGCAGACAACAACTGCCCTGGGTTCAGATTTTGCCTGGGTTATCTCAGCTTAGATTTCATTTAGAAATGGGAAGAAAAACCACAAAGGTCAGGTCAGCACCAGACACCTCTTTATTTTTTTTTTCCTTTTAAGTGTGTTTCCCTCCCTCAAGGGAAGAGGGAAAAGAGCTCCACTGGGAGCAGAACGTGGTGGTATTTGCTGAAATGTTGTGATCTCCAATGCGATGCTGAACACAATAGCAGGCAGCAAACAAATAGAGGGGATGCACACAAAGGTGTGAAATCAGTCTTTTGTCTATTTTTCTAATGTTAACCCCTCAGAGGAGAGAGATGTGGTCAGCGGAGAGGCCAGGGGAGGAAACCTGGGTGAAGGCAACTGCAGCTGAAGCCATGAGGTCCCCACGCTTTGCAGGGTGCAAAGTGGTGCCATTGCCACCCCCATCTCTGGTGTGACAGCCACACACCAGAGCCCAGACCCCTCGCCCTGTAGCCAGCTCAGTGGGCTGAAATCCTGGTCTGAGAGATCAAGAACAAGATCCCATTGACTACACCAGGGCCAGAATCTGAGCTATTCTCTCCAGGTTAAAGCTCGCATCATCAGCACTGCTAAAAGGGTTGGATCTGGGAAAGCTCTGAAAAAATAAAACCCAACAGGCTGATTTCAAATCTTTTTGCCCAGTCCCGTGCATGTGCGCACAATATTAATGTCCAGGTACGGAGGAATGAAAGCATTTGGCAGGTAATTTTCTCTTCAAGCTTCTAAGGAACTAGCAAGTGCTACAGATTAAAAGGACATTACATCTAAAAAAATACTCCGGCCACAGGTCCCCTTCTGGATGGCTTTAGGCCTGCAGAGATCCCTAGCAGGTAAGAAACAGAAGACCCAGAGACTTAGGGGAAATTTAGGCCCTCTGAATCTGACTCTTCATGTTTTTTTACAAGAACTAGTGTTTATGATGAAAATTTCCAGAAGTCTTTCTTTCCCAAACATTCCCACTTAAAATGAATATTTTGACTTGAGGGCATTTAAAAAGAAAACATTGTTAATTTCTTTGAAATTCTGGCTAAAAATTTAAAAATCCCTTGGGAAACTTCATCTTGCATGAGACTATAGAGCACAGGGTTTCAGTCAGTCTCCTTTTCCTTGAGGTGACGATGCAGCGGAATAGGAGGGCAATGGGTTCTCAGGCCCTGAGTCTGCAAACACTTTTGGGTATGGTTTTATGACTCAAAGTGCTCACATTACTGTGGTTTAATAAGTTACCACCCATCAGCTGAGCTGTGGCAACATACAATTAGCTCACCCTAATTGCAAAATGTTCAACTCACCCCTTTCAGGAGATCAGTGCAGCTGCACATTTATATCAAGTTACCCCTTGGCATGTTTGAGGCTCGAGGCCTCATTTCATCATCGCTTAATCAAGATGAAGCGTGGTAGAAGATACGAGCATCCGACGTGCCTCTGGGCTGGGGATTCACAGCTTGCCTGGCCTCATGGCCTCAGCAGGCTGGTGGACCCCCTGTCATGGTGAGCAGCCCTCAAGCCAGTGCCTGAGCTGTTCTCTCCAGTGTTTTGGGTTTGCTGTGCAGCAGATGAAAATTAGAGCATCAGAGAGAACAGCCTGAAATATCCTTCCTTACTCCAACACAGGAAGCAAGGATGGTGCAAGGGAACAAAGCAAGGATGGTGCAAGTATCTGCCATCGCTCGATGGTGGCTATGTCACCAGCTGGTGCATCACGCACACTGCTGCCACAGCTAAAAAAGCTGTCTTTTTAATGTGAAGATACTCCACTTTGGGTTCAGATGGAGAACGAAATCCGTTTGCACCTCTGCGATTTCAAATACCCACCCCAACATCCTGCTCTGCAGCATCTGTGTTTCAGAGCTCTCCGTATGTGTCTTCTCTTTTCTGTTGTGCTTTCCAAATAACACCACCCAATTTAGCACGACTGCTGTGCATATGATCCACAAAACCAGCCTGTTCCTCTGGGTTATGGATTTACATCTCCTGCTACCAGGCATTTGGTGAAACAGCTTCCCCCTCCTTACTAGTCCTTTTGGGCTTTGATGACTCAAATCCTTACTCACGTGAAGATGTACTCTGTTGTTTCACCTACAGTAGCATCTAAAGGATCAGGATGTTTCCCACCAGCGTGCCAGGTTTCAAACACAAGATACAGTAGCGACATCAGGAAATTAGTCAATAAGAAGCCAAACTGGCAAAGAAACCCTGAGCATGAAGTTATCAATGATTCTATCTAAGTATTTTCCTATTATACACAGCACGTGAGGCTCATGTGCTGAGGAACAGGGCAAAATAGTCCAGGAAAATAGAAAACTTATATAGTAAAGCAATAAAAATGTACATGCACACCCTTTTTACTGCGTATGTAGAACTACTTGAATTTTATTTCCAAAATCTAAATATTGATGAAATTTCCAAGACTGAAAAAATAATTTAGAAACAAACAAAGGAAAAAAGTTAATGATTTTTGCAGTAAATATTTCTCCCTAAAGAAATTTTGTGGTAACTGCCCTACCTTTTATTTTAGCTGCTTGAAACTAAGATTTAAATCAGAAAAGAAATCTGGAATATTTTCTTTTCAGAAGGTCTTAGTTTTTGCTTTGACCAGTGCTATCTTCTCGGTAACGTCTTTATATCCCTGTAATAAATATCATCTGTTGTTCACCTTTGAGCAGTGACTCCCTATTCTCCTTTAGCCTTCCAAATTCAAACAAACTTCAAACAAACACAGCTCCTTGTTTATCAACCATTTAAAACTTGTTTCCTTTGCAGCCAACTCCAAATAGTTGGTCCTAGACCAATGCCAGGCTAAATGTGCAATCTCCGTTGGACGACCACAGCTAAAATCTGAGTATTTTTAACAATTTTAAGCTGAATATCCCATTGCTTAGAAGTGACTGTCGCTTTGAGCCTATCCAGACAATTCAGAGGTTGTTAAATTTGTGTTCAGTTATGTGCAAATTTGCGTCTGCTACGGGTAAGTCACACAAAGCATCCAAAGCTGCTCTAGGAAAACTTCTTTTGTAATTGCCCCCCACCACAGGATGCTCTGGTTTCTCTCTTAGCTTTGTGGCCATCACCAAAGGACATCATACAAAGAGCGCTCTTAAGGCAGTGCCATTGAGCAAGCAACAGAACCAAGAGTTTTCCAACCAGTCCTTCATTTCCCTCCCTTTCACACGGGCATAACGCAAAAGCTTTTCACTCCATGATTAACAAACTCATTATCTGAAAGGCTCCTGCGTGCACGGAACAAAATCTTTCCCTGAATGAGCAG
>JANHFX010012318.1:0-22009 GCA_027560015.1 Chloroceryle amazona
ACATTATCAAGGGTAAAACTATTAACCAAACAATATTTTATTTTAAAAATATTTCTAAGTACTTCTAGAATTTTTTTTTTCCACACAAAATTCTTCCTACAAATATATGCTGGTTTAAAATGCCTATGATTATTACTAAATCTTATTTATTAAGTCCTATGCATAAAATGAAGTCCTTGGCCTCAGAAAGGTTTTCATTAGATGAAATGAAAACTTTCTGTTCAGTAAAATAAATGGTTGGTTTTTTTCTGTAGTGTTTTTTTTTTTTTTCCAATAATGTTCTCTCATGAACATTACTCTCCAAATCTTCTGCTTTGTTTATGTGTCCTCTAGCTCTATGAATCCTTCTGACTTTCTCTTTGACAGAAGTATCTGTTTCCATCCATAGGATCCTATATAACCTTCATTTGGTCCTAATGCTTTACGTCTAAATGTTAGAGATAAGGGGTATCTTTTCAAAAGATATCTAAAAGGAAGGCTCCCAGCCAGCTCTGATATGATGCAGCTGTGACCTTGAGTCAGACTCCTGGGAAAACTGCTGTGTTCTGCCCTCTTGGACCCTACATTTAAACTGTGCACTCAACCTTGTCTGAGCTGCTGTGCCTGGCCATGCATCTCACCAATCCTGGTCCTGATCTGCTGACTTGAATTCCTGACATGACTATGGATGTGTCTCATCACTGTGGACTTCCCTGGCTGCTAGACTGTTGGCTCAACTGGGTTACTGTCATGGGACTTGCTCTTCTTTTCTTTCTCGGGGTCCATATCCCTTGGCAACCATGTCACTGCCCTGCCTACCTTTCTGCTGCTTGTGGGTCCCAGTCCTTCTTCCCTGGTAGAACAGCCCACTCCTGTCTCTCCCTGACAGGGAGCTCACTAAATGAGACCCTGCTTCTGTACTGCTACTCTATTCCCTTAACATGGCTGTATGAAAAGACTTTCCAGAAATAAAACAAGTATCAAAAAAGAAAATTACAAATAAATTTCCATTTAGGAGAGCTCTAGAATGCTACTTTTGTACATTCAGTTGGCTAACCCTCCCATACCAATTAAGAAATTCCTTGCAGGACTGAGAGACAGTTACTGTAAAGGGCCTCTAAGTTGCAACCTTCACAGACATACATTGCTAAGGAGAATCGAAATACTGGTAGAAAATTACTTGGTATAATGAAAACATCTCTTGATTATCATTCATTCAGTAATGTTATTTTCATTAAGTAAATGGAGATTTTGAGAGCTTTCATGCCTCAGTCTCTCAGAAAAGAACACTGAAAGCTGACCCTCAGCATGAATGTGAGCTAATAAAAGCTTTCCCAAATTGGAGGTAGGCAGTGGTGCCTACCAAGGTGATGTTTGTCACTGTTTGAATCGACCTTTCTGTGAAACCTGAAAACCAATTCAGATGTGATTGCAAAAGCTGCCTTTAGGTAATATCCTATTTTATTGACAAAAGGGGATGGGGTCAACTCATTTTCATAACAATCTGCTTGAAGTAATCCTTAACCACTCTATCATTTACAGTTGTTTTGCAATACAGCCTATGAAAATATTACTGGACTTACAGTAGGCAATAAGGGAGAAAATGACAATTTTTTTTCTTGTGAGTTATTTTTTTTAATAGCTGTTTTAAGAATAAAAGTCTGCAGTTAATGAGCAAAAGAAGAGATAAGCAACTTAATTTTTTTTCTCTGTCCATTAATCTATTCAAGCTTTGAAATATTGCTTCCTTTAAGAGAAAATAGTTCTTATTGAAACCTTTCACAAATTAAACAAATGGGAAAAGAAAAAATAAAAGATACAGTGCAAAGCAAGGAAGTGGCTTTCCAAAGAAGGCACATTTGAAAGGTTCCTTTGTTGTAGAAGTCAGCAATGGCTAGTGACGCTGGGTGATAAGTGGTTGTCAGGAGACCTGGTTCTGGTTTTGGTCCACTACTTACGATCATGGTTTCAGAGAATTTATTCTCTTATGTGTTTTTGAATTATCCTAGTTCAAATCATAATTTTAACTCTTTAGTTGTTGTTCATAATTAGTGAATGAATCATTTGCTTGGACAAATTGCTGCCGATCAATTGTTCCTACAATATATTTGTATTTTTTTTCTGAGTTGCACGAATGGTTACCTATGTCACACAGCAACAGTTTTGGTCCTTGATGGGATGAAATAAGCTTTCTGATCTACTGTGCCTGAAGAAAAAAATCCCACAGTTTTGATTTTTGTTTTAATAGTAAATAGAGCAGATTGTTCTTTGAGCATAGGGAATGACAGAGGCAATATACAGGCAGAGGATACCTTAGGATATTGGAAATATTTTAGTGACTTTCCTTAGCACAGCACAGGACATCCTCTTCTATGGATCCTAGATTTAGAAAATGTCTGATGAAACTTAAAAGTAGATTTATCAGCTGTTTTATAATTAGTTCAATTTTTTCTCTTGTCATATTGAAACCCAGCAATTCACACCAAACATGTTTCTAATAAGAAAACTGATGATAGACATGTGTTTTCTTCACCTGCTTTGCTCTCTATCTCTTTAGGAAGCTGTTGTGTCATTTTTCCCTCCTATAAAGAATAGATAGCTTTTATATATCTGCTGAAGAAGGCCATGGTTTGAATACTCTGCTCTTTACTTAGTGCCATGCTGTCACAGCTATTCTCTATTCTTAGAAGCCTAAATGTGCACAGTGGTCTTTGTCTAATATTGAATGTGTTAGTGCCAGGTCTCTTCTTTAGGCTTTTAGAGAACAACATCTTACTGCTTTGTTAAGTATTCCAAACTAAATAAAACCAAAAGGTCATCTATCTGTCAGCTCTTAGTGTGTTCAAGCAGTCGGCAGAATTACCAGATGCATCCTTGGTCTTCAGTGTCTTCCAGGATATGGGGCCCTCTTGAATTCTTGTGGTGCTATCACTTCACTCCATAAATTCTGTCTTCCGCTACTTCTGCTCATTGTTTACATTGGCCTCCTTTGCATAGACAGGAGCCTTCCTCTTTCCTTTTCCTTTACTCAGTTTTTGAAAACACAGTACCTATATTCTTATGCTCTCTTGCATATTTGTCTATGCACAAATCTTCTGTACATTGTTGTTTTTTAAATTTTGAATAAAATCATACTCTCTTCAATGCTTGCAAGAACAGCAGTTATAAGCCAAATTAACTGGCAACTGCTGTTATTTGTGAGAGTGTATTGTAATTTTTCTTTTGCTGTATTTCCCTGGTCCAGCATAACTCCTTCACTAAACAGGTCATGAGGACTCCAGGGACTATCCTGCAGGAGAGGAAACTGGCTCTGTTCCATAGTTTAAAAGTGCTTTATTCATGATGAGGATCTAGACATCTATTTTTAATTACCAGTTTTGTGATTACTCCTTCAATAATGCTCCTTCCAAAGCATGCTATTTCATTAACACAATGTTAGCCAATCCAGCTATTTAAAAAACCAAACATGCCAGAAAATGTTTGTTTTAATTAATTATAAAGGGCAAATCCTGGAAAACAAGCAAATATTAATAAAAGACAGCAGTCTTTAAAAGGACAAGAGGGAGATTAATACATGACTATACTATTGTACAGGGAGAAGCACTTTAAATAGAGCTGTGTGGAAACTCAGACACAATAGAATATCCATTCTTGCAAATTGTTCTCAGTAAATCTATCTAATCTATTTATTTATCCTCAGATCATGCACATTTAGATCAGAGTTCTGCCAGCTGAGTTAATAATTCTTATCTGAAAGTAATTATGTTGGTCCATAAGTTTTCACCACTGTGTTGTTCCACATCATATCAAACTGTGTGATGTCTCATCACATTAGCATAAAATTCATTGTGGTGGTGCACAGCATGGTGTGGTAGCAAACTAGAAATGGTGTAGCATTCCTATCAGTAGTGAACTAGTAAGTGCCGCTGATATTTAGAAACTTGTGCATACTGCATTTTGATTACTCTCTAGGGGACTTTTTTTTTTAATCCTTTCTTTTATATTTAAAGGGCTTGAACTGGATGTTAACTTTTATGACCTAGATTTGGTGCTCCAGAGAAGCACTGCTAGAAGCCCAAAAGACTTCAGACCCACCTTTTCGTTACAAAAATGTGTCAGTTCTGAATTTATTGACCATCTGTCAGACTTCACTCACTACTAGCTAGCTGTCATTGTTTGTTATTTGATGCACTTCTATAATGACTCACTGCAGGGAGCTACCAGTATCTCCATCACAGTGATTAATGAGGTCACTCTTTATCTGCAAGCATCTCAACCCGTAATTATTTATATTTGCTATTATCTTCTGTGCCAGATAAAATGAAAGTAATGTATTTATATATAATATTTGCCCCTAATAAGAATATTCACATGTTGTGAAGATATTTGGCTGATTGTGTTCAATTAGTATTTTTCTTTAATTATATTTGAGATGTCTCTTAAACGAGCACCATTCAAAATCATCCTCTGATGAGTGGTAAGAACAACTGTCACAACTGAGCTCCAATACTCTTCTATTTCTCTGTCCTGTAATGTCTATTGTACACCATGTACATCTTTGGTAAACTAATATTTCTTTTGAGTTTATGATATTTTTGTACATAAAGTTTGAAATTCTCTTATATTACTACTGGTACTGTTGTAGTTTTTAAGACAATGGTCCTAGCCACAACTGGGATTGGGGAATCAGCAAGCAAAAACTGGTTGGTAAGTTTTCCTGCCTTGAAAAACTGTGGATTTCCCTAATGTTGTTTTTAAGCATAATAGTTCCCCAGGAACTGTGTGAAGACTACAGCTCCATTACACAATGGATTTACTAGTACAAGAAGATATAATTCACATCTTGTGGAGTTCAAAATCAGAAAAGGTTGTGTTAGGGATCAAAAAGAGGGATAAAATATTTCAGCAGAATTAGAGAAGGATTTTCTTGTCATTCAGGTATCACAGTAAGAGGAACTTCAGGACTTATCTCCAGCAAATTATTTAGGGCTGTGCAAAATGTCTCTTCTGAACTGATTTATTTTAATACTTTTTGTAGGAACTAAGAAAAAAATGGTCCAGATTCAGAGAGTAGAAACAACAGTGTGAGTTTGGTTTTGTCCCTACCCAATGCACTTTTCATGTGATGATACAGCAAAGACGGGACTTATCCAACACAAGGGAATTGTCAGGTTCAAATCCTTTTTATTCCAAAATGATTTAGCACAATCCTTTTACAGAAAAATGGCAAAAGGATCTTGTAATATATGTCAGATCTTCTTTTTGTCACTTTAGTTTGGTGTAAATTATCAGAAAAGTTTGAGAAAAATGGCAAATAATTTTTACTGCCTTAAATTGGTGGCTCACCAAAGAGCTGTCAACTTACACTATTATTTGGACTACTGAATCTATATTCTGTATCCATAAAATAATTTCTAACATTTGTTGAATGTGTCAACATTCATGATGCATTAAAATACTACACTGGCACAGACTATATGTAAAGGGAGGCAATGGTGAACTTTTTTATGACAGGCAGTGATGTTTTCAAGGAAACTTAGTTTTTCCCAAATATTATAACCATTTATTAGTTGGTGTAAAATGTTATCAGACTTAAATTAATTCGAAATATGTGATTTACCAGAAGATATTTTTTTTTAGATATTAGCAACAAAATTGCTCTTCAACTATTTCTTTTCATGTTGACCATTATTTCCTGCTCTAATTTAATCTTTTTACCAGAATACTTTGCATAACTATTACTCATTGTTAGACTAGTTAGCTTTCTATTAAGATATGATAATCAAATTATTTTGTTTTCTAAATCCAAATGATAAGTCCACACCAAAACCTAGATCATTTTACTAAGGTTATATTTTCTTTTCTTACCACCAAGTCTGTCAGTTTGCCTTTTCTGCAGTGAAAAAGCTTCACTGCACTGAATAAACTGTTTAATCAAAAAGTAGAGAGAGGAGTGGTGAGGAATCCCTGGTAAGATGCTGGATACAGCAAGATTTCTGAGCAAAACTGACAGAAGGACCAGAGATGTTTGACAATTGTACTGACAATTCAGAGGTGAAGATGGACAAAGATGGAGAAACAGGACACTTCTCATGTGTGGAAGAAGCTTAGGGATAGGAAAAGGTTAGGGTTAGGAGTGCAGCAGAAAGTTTTTCCAGGGGTGAATTCAGAAGAAAAAGAGTGAAAGGTAAGACAAAAGTCTTATGTACTGATTACTCAGTGCTGAAGAGCAAGGGATGGAGAGACCAAGGGGTATGGAAAAGTTGTTCAGATGGCAAGAAATTGAGGGGGTACTGGCAACAAACAAGCCTGCTGTGGGGAGAAGATAATCATCATGGAAAGTGCCTGAGGAAGTCCAACTCAAAGGTCTCCAGAGAAAGGCCTAAGAGGTAAGTTTAGTTAATCAAACATAACTATAGTCAATCAAAGATTAACTATATCGCTTGTGTAATGTTGTACCTGAGACTTCCTAAAACTGATACCTCAAGGGATAAACAGATTTTAAGGTGATATTGTGAAGGATGTTCATTTTTGTACTGCTAGGGGAAATGCTTCACACAGAAGAGGCTTTAGGGTTGAAAAGAGCTATAGGGATGTGCTGGAAGTACTCTAGACAAAAGAGAAAGATAGATGAAAAAGATGCAAGAGAGGATGTGTTGGCCTGAGAACTGTACCTGTGCGCATCCAGAACACATAAAAATCACCAATTTCTTGACAGTTTATTGTCAGGACTCATTATTTCAAGGCAACTACAGTACCTCTTTCTTTCTCCCTCAGCTTTTGAGAGGTAAGTTTGGAAAATGAAAAGGAAAGAGAAATTGTCTAATGCTATTCTCACAAAAGAGAAAGGACAGAGAGCCTGATGGAGGTAATCTGTTCTCTCTCTTCTCTTTCTCTGAAATACTAGTTTGGAAGACATGAGTGAATAACTTCCAGAAGAAAAGTTTACAAAGGCAAAAAGAAACAGAGAGAAATCTGAGGTATGGATTTCACTGCTCAGGCAGGGAAGAGATAATGATTTGGATGGATAATGGTGATGCAGGGCAGAATTAATATGGGGAGTCTGGGGAAGATAGAGTTTTGTGGTCCCTCTCAACTGATGGCTTGGCTGATGCTTTACTACATGATACAATAAACCAGAGCTTGTTCAGCTAATGTTTAAGTCTCCTTAACAGATTCATTTAGGAGAATGAGTAATGTTGTGGCTTACACATGGTCTGAAGTTGGCCTAGGGTTATTCTGAAAAAGTTAGTCAGGAAAAAATGTACAATATATCCTTAAGAAAATCAATCAGCTGTGAGGGAGACAGCAGATTTCACTCCACTGTTTTGAACCTTGGGGCTGATAGTACTAGACTTGGACAGAAAATCGCTAAACAGAATATACAGACTGTATATTCTCAACTTAATTAAAATCATTTTAGAAGGAACTATATGTAGTACTGAATCAGTCAAGCACAAAGGCAAACTCCAATCTCAAGAGGTATTCCTTTTCTTAATTCAATTTATTTCAGTCTATTCACTAGTTAAAATACATTTGTTTACCTTCATAATAACACAGAATGGCATTTTTCTTGTAAAGAATAAAGAAGTTCTTGTTTCATCAAAAGGCTTTACTGTATAGAGCTGTGGGAAACTTGTACAGTCTTTTCCCTCATATTAGTTACTCTATTTTTATTTTCCTTTCCTTTCACTTTGGTATTGTTTTCCACCATACAGCTTGTAGATTGTCAAATTTGTCCTTATTTGTTTGAAACTTTTCAAGCACAAGGTTTATTTTTCTACTAGCAATTCTAAAAACATGTCCCCAGAAGATAGGACTTATATGATGATAACCTGGGCTGCAAGAAGGGACACAACTGAATAACAGAAAACTAACTAAATAAGACTAACATTTCCTCAATGTGCACAAATTAGCCAGTTCTTCCTTTACATGAGTTGTTGGATTTGAATGGATCCAGTTATTTATTATGGCAGGTTACATAGTCAGTCTTCCACTTGCTGGAATAGAGAAAATGTTTGAATGAAAGGAAGCCATAGTACATTCGACTGACCTAACCCACTGATGTGTCTGGAGATATTAGTGGATTTAATGTTTATGCAAGCACCTGGTTTCAGGAAAAATACTGTAAAACACAGCTTTGCTCTGACTACTGTCCCTTTCATTTCATTACTGATGTCAATTATTGCGGTTTGATTTTATGTCATAAGATTAACTGGGGTAAGGTTTTTATTTTTTAAATTATTACTATAAATTTCTCCAATTCCTAGCACAAGGGAGCCTGAAATGGGGACTTGTAGCTCTGCTATCATACAAACAATAATAACAGTTAACAGCCTTTTTTCTCTTGAGGCATTAAGACTACAAATTGAGCTGCATTAATGACAAATTAGTGTTTTCAGCATCTTCCCAGTGCACAAGTCAAGTAAAAGGTAATTTTCTTGGATGTTTAAATTTGTCCTCCCTAGAGGTGAACATTCTATTACATTAAATCTCTTTAACATTTTTCAGGAAAAAAAAGGAAAATTTTATTTTAAAATTTGAGAAGAGATCACATTTAAATTGAGAAATTTCCAGCTACAGGAACTTCTTATATCTTTCCTCTGTATTGTGGATAATCTGCTGTTATGACAAATTAAGTTAATGTAAAGACTATCATGAGATATAAACACTGTATATGACATTATCCATAGATGGAAACAGAAGGAGACATTCCATTACCTATATGCAGTCATTACATGATCCATGTGATTTTAAATATGTTGGGTTTTTTTCCCATGAATATTCTGTATTCCAGCATGCTAGCTAACTTTTGAGGTTTGGGACAATTAGAAATAAGTTAAAAGAAAGTAAACAACAACTAAACAACCTTGACTCAATTTGGTGAACAGAAAATAAAGCAGAAAGAAATCTGAGAGGATATAATAGATTTGAACATGGATATCTTTTCATGCTTGAAATGCCTTCTTAAAATCATTTCAATCCACTGTCTTCTTGATCATAACATGAAGGATTTTCTCCCAGATGTGAGAATTATTAATGAATTCAGAAAAAAGCAAACTATGGGATGCTCTTAATAGTATTTTTTCATTGAAAAAAAAATCAAAAATAAATGTTATTTTGAAGTGAAAATAAACCTTTTCTTCTTTGGATGTATTGCAGGTTTCTTCCCCTGCCCCTGGCCTCGTTCTTTCCACGTCCTTCCTGCTCTGGAAGTTTGTTCTCAAAGTTATGTTGTTCATCTTAAAAGCTATGTCTCACACACTAAGGCAATACAGTCTTTAAAGATCAACTTTAGATTAAAGGTTTATCAAAAATAAAGAAAAGGCACTTAGAAAAAATAAAGTTTGTTTAAACTGAAGCTTCTTGCTGACAGATCAGAGAACTTCTGGAGGACAACAATATATTTTAGCTGAACTTTCCAGAGAAAGGATAACCTCTTTTTGCTTTTTTTTTTTCTATTGCTGGTAAATTTAACTCCTCTTTGATCTGCAAAAAAAGCCTAATAAAATATTTTTACATTTAAGCACTAATTTCTACCCCACCCTTGAACTCCTGTCAGGGGAAAATTGAACTCAGGCTGAAGATGTGTTGTCATTTAGGAAGAGCAACCACATTGTTTCCCACTTATTTCCTACATCTCTTTTTAAATCACGCATAAAGTAATGTCTACCTTTTCCTTTCTGCCTGAGGGCTTGGTATCACTTTTTCTCAAATAAATAGGGATAGAGGGGTTTTAAAAAACATCCAGTGTTGCTATAAATGCCAGTGGTAAAATATCTTCAATTTCAGTGGACAGAGATTGAAAAAAAACTCTCATTCCTTTTGTTTATATGGACTTCTACTTTTTTTTTTCTTTTTTCTTTTTTTTCTTTTTTTTTTTTCCCTGAATTCTGGAGAGTTCTTCTGTGACTAGAGTGTAAGTTCATAGCACTATCAATTTTAGACATGGTGTGTCTATCCATAGCATGATTTCAAGAAGCGTATGAGATACCACAACTGCTATAGTCTGATCCTGCTGCTCAGGGTACTTTGAAGGGATTATGGGAACATCAGTTTGAACTGCTTAATGCTGAGCTAGATGATGAACCTGAAATTCCCACCTACTAGTGGGAATCCCACCTACTAGTCTTCAATCTAGTATGCTATAACAGTAGATGTATATATTCTTGATCTTCCTCTATAAGTAAAATTGACAACATTTCACAAGTTGTCTGCTTCTCTAAATGTTTGTGTATTCTGGAAATACAGATTTAGTTGGATCTCTAATAGAAATGAAGCATTTGTAATGGAACAGAGGCAGGAAATCCTAGAAAGGGGCAGTTCTGAGATGAGCAGAAGCAAAACTGAGAGGTCAGATAGCTTTTCATTCAAATAGAAGAATATTTAATAGGACTAGCTGTAGCAGAATAGGGGTTTTAAACTGAAATCTTTATATTTACCACAGTCTTGCTTATGTTCAGTCTTGTGATATTCTCTCTCCTCCTTTTTACTGCTGCAAATCCATAGAGGCAATAGTGATTTATAGCTGCTCTGGCTCATAAAGATGCACTAAGAGTCTTATCCAGGAAGTCAGTAGGATTTTTGCCACAATGCATCAGTATAACTCAGGTTGCATAAAATGAGCAGACATAAAGTGCATTTCGGGACATGATATAGCCTTGTACTGTCTCCTGTGATGGTGCAGGGAGAAGAAGAAAGGTGGTGCATGCTTGAAGAAAGAAACTGCAGCCTTGTTTTTACATTTTGGGGAGGAAACGTTTCACCTGGAAACAGTCGTTCCTTCTGATGTTTCTCTTGTTGAGTCTCCATGACTATTGGTCTCTGGGAGATCATTATAAGGCCACATCCCTGTTAGTGATATTCTTTTTGAAACCATAACAACTAGGGCTGTGAATTTGTTTGCCTTTCGATTGTCTCTTTTTGAGAACTACCACCTTTTACACAGCTTGCAGATCTATAGGTTGCACATTTCTCAGGTGTATCATTCTATATAAACTGTACCCCAAAAAGACATATAGAAAGGAAAAAGGAAGAGATAACTTAGTATGGTATAAGGATGAATAATCAGTTAGAACTCAGAAAATCAGGAGCAGGTGTAGCCCAATTAAACTCAACAGTTTACAGGTGTTCACAGGAATGTCTTTTAACATTAAAGCACACTTTAGTGCTCCTTATTGATATTCTTTTTCTAGAGCTCTTTAATTTTTATATACTTCAGTAAACTAACCTAGGAAAAAAAAAGGTAATTGGAGATTAGTTGGATATAATTGATTTAAAATTCCACATGTTAATTGTTTGATTGATTTTGGAATCATAGTGAGACATACTTACTAAGGGGATTAGGGTTAAATTATACCATATAAATTGTTCATATCATTTGTTTTTGAGCTCCTGGCAGAGAGGTCGACAACTGAAAACGATATACACAAGATATGCAGGTTGCTAGAAAATGCTGGAACTTTAGCCCTAATTGGCTTCAATGTGTATAATTCTTTCTCATTTGTATGTGATGGAATTTGTCATTGTCTCACTACCTGGACACCATGCTATCAGCAAGAAACATGCACATATGCCATTCATTCTTTTATTGAGCTGGTGCTTCCCTGACTGCTGTTTTAGCAGTTTATTGAGGAGAATGGACAAAGTGATAATGCACATATTTTTCATGAGTATCTGTTGTTACAGTAGCAGCATTAATCCTTTGTCTTCTGCAGAATGGAATGGTTTTCTTTTGCCCAGATCCCATAATATGTGGAAGATCCATCTAGTTTTCATATTTTATATTATATTGGAATGATTTTTTTCTGGGAAAAAGAAAAGAAAGAAAAACATTTTGCCTTAACATAGTTCCTAAAATGATGGGTACTTTCTTTTCTTGGTATGTTAGACCTTACTCAACTTCTTACTTGCAGATAGTATTTACATTCAGGTAGAGGTGCATCTGCAAGTTCAAATAATGGGCTGGAAAAAATTCATGATGTTGCCATCTCAAAGTACCTTTACAATACAAAGCTCACATTGTTTAGCCTTATTTAACCTGTTCTTCAATGTATTTTTATTTATGCTTATTAAGCAAATGAGCTCTGTCAGTCCTCATTTATTGGAATCTTCAGGATCAGACCTGATAGCCTTTAACATTTGTCTTTCTGGATTTGGCAGAAATTGCATCTAGTCAGTAGGCTAAAGCTTTTGCTGTGTGTTTGAGAACTAATGTAGCTTTAATTCTTACAGCATATTAGGTTTCAGTATTTGGCTTCCCTGCAGTAATTTTCACATTTTCTAATCTGTCCAGCAAAGATGTACAAGTCACTTCAGTATCTTTGTGTTACCATTTACATTTCCTCTCTCTTCATGTCCTTTATTTCACTGGTATATCTCGTATATCCTGTGAGTCTTTGTTCATGTTGATTTCTTTCCAATGTATAATGAGAAGGTATGTGGACCTTCTGAAAACACAGGAGGACTTACTGGAAGGTATTACTTTGGGAGTCCTGGTAGAAAAGTTCTCCATGGAACAGCAATATGCCCTTGTGGCCAGGGAGGCCAATGGCATCCTGGGGTGCATTAAGAAGAGCAAGTCCAGCAGATAGAGGGAGGTTCTTCTCCCCCTCTACTCTGCACTGGTGAGACCTCACCTGGAGTATTGCAACCAGTTCTGGGCTCCCCAGTTCAAAAGAGACAGGAATCTGCTCGAGAGAGTCCAATGGAGGGCTACAAGGATGATGAAGGGACTGGAACACATGCCTTATGAGGAAAGCCTGAGACACCTGGGGCTCTTTAGTCTGGAGAAGAGAAGACCCAGAGGGGATTTGATAATTTTAAAAAATAAATGAGGGCTGAGTGTCAAGAGGAAAGGGGCAGCTTCTTCTCACTCATGGCCTGTGATAAGACAAGGGAGAATGGATGTAAGCTGGAGCACAAGAGGGTCCACCTTAACATGAGGAGAAACTTCTTTACTGAAAGGGTCACAGAGTGCTGGAACAGGCTCTCTAGAGAGGTTGTGGAGTCTCCTTCTCTGGAGATTTCCAAAACCTACCTGGATGTGTTCCTTTGTGACCTGTGCTAGATTATATGATCCTGCTCTGGCAGGGGGCTTGGACTCCAAGATCTCCAAGGTCCCTTCCAACACCTAATACGCTGTGATACCTGTGGTATTGGTGAAATAGCAGGTCTTGAGTAATTTAGTCTATAAACTCACTTTAAATATTAAGGTTATCCTTCTGAGTAAAAGCAACATGTGGGCTCTTGTTCATATCTCCAGCTATACTTACTGGTTTGGACTGAAAGCACTATTAAACTCAATAAGGTTTTTGTCTATGTACAAGCAGACATATATAGACAATTTTGCCAAACAAAACTGTTGTCAGTCTAGATATTTTTTTATACTACTTTCCTCTAAAAAGTGAGTTTTAGTATATTTTAATGGAAGGCATTGTAAAGATAAACCATTTGTGGGATCTTACTTTGTTCCTTCTGAGGTAAGTCTAGCCACCTTTTCTTCCACCTACTAAGAATTGGTATAAGTTCACGTCATATCACCACTAAAAGCACACTGACATATTACATAGCAATGGCTGTACATAGCAGACAATGGTCTGACAGTGAGACACAAGAGATGCCTTCACTAGATTAAAATAACTCTGTAATTCTATGCCAGTGTTCAATCTGACACAGGGCAGACTTGACCCCTCACAGAGGCCAACCCTGAAGCCCCTCACTGCAGTATTAACCTCCTCCATGACATTCATGATTTTATCCCTCAGTAACATTTATATCCCCCTCAATTTACCTGTGTTCCAGGCTGAAAATGTCTATTTAACTCAATTTGTCCTAGGAAGAGTGACACTTTCTTCTTAGAAAACTGTTCTTCATAAGGATAACTTTGATCATCCTTCATGCCCTTTGCTGTATGTATGTATGTATATACTTCTGATCTGGGAATGTGACTGTGTGCATGGAGAGAGTGGCTGATGGGGAACGGTGGGGACAGGTTGTCTGATCAACATTCAAGGCACCAAGCCTTCCAAAGAAAGATCATATATTCTCCAGTTTTTGTTTTGTCTTTGCCTGTAGGCAACTTTTATTTATGGACTGAATACAGAGTTAAGAATTCTACTCTCTGCTTTTCCAAGGTAAGGACATCACCTGACTTCTTCATGTTATAGTTTTCACTCTCTGCATCAAAATAAACTGTAACTCAATTATTAGGATAGTATAAAAATTTCATAAAATTTGATATGTGAACAATGATTAAAATTTCAGGTTTGTGGAGTAATATGTATTTCACATATGTTATTATTCCCTGCTTTGAGGAGGCCATGACAGCAGAGTGACTTTAATGTTTAACATTTAAATATTTCTGAACCACAGGTATGTCTTTTGAAAGGTTAAAGCTGTTTCCCAGCATGATATAACAGCGAGTTTCTTATACTTTTTGAAATGTAAAGTAAAACAATTATTCATTTAAGGAATTAAATTATTTAAATGGAAAGTGGAATTTGTTACTCTTTCAAATAATTTTAAAATATTAATAAAACATTACATAAGTAAATTTAGTGCTTATATCTCAAATATAATGTAATAAATTTCACATAAATGAATAAGTCATTATTTAATTTAAGTATTAAAACCAGATCATTTGCTAACGGTTGGTATGAGCCTGAAGGGCCTGTGGCTGTTTGTGCAGTAGATGTTGACTATAGAATGAAACTAGTTTTATCCATTGAATTCCCTGATTAGAGTGGTGTGGCAAGAGAGGAGAGACTGGTACCATTAAGATCTACAGGGATCAGCAAAAAAAGAAGAGTTGATGGAACAGATATATCTCATCAGTCTGCTTCATTGCACTTCATGTTTTAGGCACATCACAGTCCTTGCCACAAAATTTTCTGTGGGATATATTGTTTAAAATGATTTCTGCAGGAAAAACGGTTGGATTGTAGAGTGGAAACATGATGCAGATCACATCAGGAAACCGTTATGCTGTTTGACAGGCCCCTGTAATCCATCCCAGTTGAAAATTTGCTAGACCCCAGAAACATGCCCTTGGGCGAACCTGGAGACTGAGATTCCAGAATTGCAAAGGGAAAGGATTCCCAGATTAGCAGCCTCTCTAGTTTAAACTGCCTGATGCAAAATTGGAGAGGTCTGGAAGCCAAACCAACGTTGTGATACATCATGAGCTCCAAGGCAGAATTTTGACTACCTGCTTTTTTAAAAATTCCCTTTCGCAGACCTTTTTATACACCTACTTTCACTCCCATGCACATGATTTTTCTCTCTGTTCTTCTCTCCTAAAATATTGGTTTGATGTATGGTTACAAATCCTTTGTGCTTTCCTCCCAGTCAGTAGCTCTAGATGTTCTCTCTGGGATACCCAACTTGAGCTTTTATTCTTGGTTCTTCAGCCCTTTCATAGCAGTCAAGGAGTCTGGTCATTGCAGGTTCTTCAAAATGCAAAGGATTTCTGCATGGAAATAGAAGAACAATCACCAATCACTTTAGTTCTAAATACCCTTAATTAGAACAGTGTAACTAATATAATTTGGTTGTTTTGTTTTGTTTTGTTTTTTTTGGTCACAGCCTAGCGTGTAGTCACCAAACAGCTGAGTTTTACAAGGGAATTTTAAGTTATATTTAATATAGAACGTTTTTTAAATTCCATTAATAATACCAAATTCCATTTGGTAGGCTATAATATGATAATAATATATATGAAAAGCCATTGAGAACTTCCAAAAATTGGTAATTGAACATGATTTAAACATGATTTAAATTTATTCTGCTTGCTGACATACAAACTGCCTATCATAAACCATAGGTACTTCCACAGTGTTTTTGTGCTCCTGTCTACATTTAATTATAGAAATGATTGCATTTTGAGTTCACCTTTCAAAACGCCATATGTATCAAGGGTACGGTATATTATACATGACAAGTGATACAGGGTATTTTCATCAAATCGAACAATACTTGTTCATAATTACTTTTTAATCATGTAAATGACTTAATAGCATTAGATGACAGTAACTTTATCTCTTCCTGATGAAAAATACATTATGGGAAAGAAATTATTCAAGTGACTTAGAATTTAAGGAGCTCTTGACTCCCACTTCTAGGTCTGGGAATTTTGCAACTCTGGTAAAGGAATAGTGTCAATAGCTCATCAGTCTCTTGGAGATAGAAAGCCAGAAGGAAATTAAATTAATCTGTGTCTAGTATACCAGGTCTGGCAACAGCCTTCATCTGTGCTGCTTTCTCATTACCATCTAGATCCAAGTGCACCAAGTCATGCCTGATTCTCACCTGGATGATAATTGTCAGTGTTTGTTGAGCTAGTCAGCAGTCTTTCCTCTAGATGGACATTTTGTTAAAACTTGGCAATACACCACAACTGGAATGTTTACTAAAACTCTTTTATTCTTACATAACCTTGCATCTCCAAAATTAGTCACATTTTCATTGGAACCTTTAGCTTTGGGTCTGCTGGAGACCTCAGGCCATCTATGGTCTCTGGCTGCAGGATGATGTTGCTATGCAGTGTATTCTACAGTATGGAAGCTGAAGAACTTTGAGAGCTACAACTTGACACATCTCTTTGTGCTTTTATGTTCTGGCTCCTTTGATAGAGGACTTTTTTGACTTTCATGGCCAATTAGATCCAGTTTCCAAACTTCAGGGAGAGTTTTGATAATACCAAAACAGAACAGTACCAAGAAAAGGGATCAGCATGTTGGCTGGTATTAAAACTCCATGCAATATTGTTGGAAATTCCTTTAGAGCTGGTTGGGGAAAGGAATTACTTTGAGGATCAGGTGTTGGGCACAGAATGATCCCAGTTTATTTTGGTAGAACAGAAAGCTTTCACTTTACTTAAAGAAAAATATTGTTAGGACTAATTTTTTTATTTTTTTAATATATACATTTGACTCTTTAAGTCTCAAGATATTTCAATGTTGTATTATCATTTTTGCCTTATGACTGTATTTTAGACTCCCAGTACTTTGTACTGGATTGAAGTTCTAATTTTCCGAAAAAAATTGTTATTTCCTGTTTGCATTTGCCAGTCTGCTATATCTCAGATATACGACTTCAGTGTGCTTTAAATCAGGACAGAATACTGTGGCCAACCACTCACTGTTTTATCATGATTGTTAAGTACCTAATAAAATGATTGTTTTAAAAAAAAAACAGAATACCAAACCCATATTTTTCTACTCTCTTTATTCCTGAATGTGGAAAAAAAATCTGTGAAATCTGAATACTCAAAAATTCAATGCCCACAATTCAATCAGCAAGCAAAACAAATAGAGAAATAACAACTTTTTATTTAAAAATTTATTTCTATAAAAATCATTACTTCAGACATATTTTTGATGTGGGGAAGGAGAGAGACTACATAACAGTGCTGCTGATGTTTTCCTATAGTGATAACCACAAGACATAAAAAATTACTCTTTCAGTGAAATTCAATTCTTTTCTTGGTTTTCAGTTCTTGCATTGAAATGGGAATGATGAGTTCCAAGTCTTTCAAATAAATGCTTTGGAAAAATAATTTAGAAACTTTTATTCAAGTTGATTTGTACAGTTAGTAGATACCTCTAGAGATAGTTGAGATGATGGTCAGTGGGAGGTATCTGCCTTTCAGCTTTAGTCCTGAGTATGTAGTTAAGGGTACAGTTTCAAGTTTGCTGGCTTTTTGGCAGAGGACAGCTTCCCACAACCTTCTTTCCACTGTCCTGGCAGCTCTTTACTTTCATTGTACCATAGTTCACTGCCTTTTCTGTTGTCTTAAAAATTATTTTTATTACACATCATTTGACTGACCATATTATGGTATGGCCCCCTAACCATGAATCTTGATAGTGCTAATAATGTCTAAACTTCTAAGTGGGGATAAGTACTAGGGATAGGGCCAACAAACATCTGGCTTTGCTGCTGGAACCATTCTGTGATAAAATGGTAACCTGAGAACAGCTACTTAATTTTCATGAAGATAAAGCTTTGGGAAAGGAATCCAACCTAGTACAGACAAACCCATGATTTTGATTCTTCCTTACTGGGAATCATAATGAATATTCACTATCCCAGGCAGAAAACAAAAGTGAAAACAGAAGTAAAAGCAAAGCCCAAACCAAAACTAAATGATGAGATGGATAAACATCACTGAAAAAAAAGTAATCTTGCTGGACAACAGCTAGAAGAAATGGTAAGAACATGTGAGGAAAAATCAGAAAAAGAGAACAGAATGAACAAAGAAGTGGAAGTAAACTTTACTTTCACTGACTTTTCCTGAATAATTCTTCTTACTGCTTCTTCATTCTTGAAGGAAAAATTTACTACAACATCTAGGGCCATGATAAAAGACTAACTACATTTTGCTTCTCTCCAACTAATCAGCATAGCAGAGGACATTATACTCAGTCTCATTCTTTTGGTGTTTTCTCAGGAGATGAAGCAAGTAGGTTAGTGTCAAACACATAAGGGAGTACTTGGAGCCTGGAACTCTTTCACAGTTTTAAAGGACAGTAGCTCTAAGTCCTAATGAAACTTTTTTCCTGAATTGTTATCTATGTTCAGTCTGTGCTATCAGAAAGCCAGTGTCGTGTAGAAAGAATTATTAACCTTTGTAAAACAAGCCAGAATAGTTATTTAGACTGGAGGTATAATGATTACTTTTGCAGTGACTTGCCAAATCAAGGTTACCACATTCTTAGAAGTCACAGATCTGATAGTTTTACTTCTGTTAATTGAGTACTTATTTTTGTGAAAAGTTGCCATGAACACACTGTTATCATGATGTTTTTTGTCCACTTCTCCTGCAGACAATGTAATGCGCTGTTCTTTTCTATGATGAGAAAATCTGGAAACCTTGCTGCATTGGACACACTGAGTTGTCTGTACTTGTACCACTTAGAGAGATCCTTTCCTGAATGAGTGGAATCTCTTTCTGTCTTTATTTTTTTTATCTTCTTCTCCTCCATACAGAAATCTGGTTCTTACTCACAAACACTCATGCTCTGCTTCCAATTGGTTTGGGTCTGGTGCCTGAGACACAGAAGTTGTCTGTTTCCAATGCTTGGAAGATAATTGAGATCAGCACTTTTGGCAATGCAACTTGTTTTGAAATCACCTGTAGTTCACTAACGCTTCATATTTCCAGTTTGTTTCTAGCACGCTGATTTTGCAGCTACCGATTTATTCTCTGGATAAGCAAGATATCACTTATTATATAAAGAATTGTAGACAACTATTATCTTCATCTCTGCTGTGGGAGTGAGAAAAATACTAATACCATTTTTGACTGAAATTCTGAAGGGCTTTTAATCTTTTTAAATGTCTGTGGAACCAGTGGCATCACAAGTTAGCCAGTGCTCCACTGCTGATCCTGTCTCCCAGCTGCTTTACAGAGCATGTTAATGCTAAAGCTATGGAAAATGTTTGTGTGTAGAAATGTATGACAAAATCTTTTGCCTACCTTACTGAAGACCTGTACTTATATTGGTAAGGTTCAGAAGATATTAGGAAAAGAAATGGGATGTTACTTACTACTGAATAATGTTTTGTGCTTAGTGAAAACTCAAATTTCTCAGCTATTATATTCTTTAACCTACTTGTATCTTTAAATATCAAATACAAAAAATATTTAAAAGAAGAACATACATGTTCAACACATGGGACACCACTACAGGAGACCAGGAAGCAGTATGCATAAGCATACTAGTGAGACCTATTTTACAATCTCGTGCTTCTACAGATGTGGCACAGAATATGGATTTTACTCCAGCAGCATCTAGTAGTGTCAAGGCATTTTGTTAATTATTCTGTTACTTGGAAAAAGCCATTGTGTAACTTGCCTTTAGCCATATTACATGTAAATATGCACTCATAATAGGTCAGACAACAGTCTGGTATAAAGGTTTCTTGACTGTAGTTTGAGTCATAAGTTTTATTTTACATTTTTGGTTTAAAAACATTCAGTACTATGATGTGCCCTTAAAAGTTCTCTAAGAGTCAGATTCTCAAAAAGAATGTTACATTTTCAAAGATCTGCAGTCTGTCAGAATCATATAATATGTAAATCAGCTCAAAATTTTAGCTGACACTTTTTTGCTTCAACTGCAAGGCTAAAGTCCTTTTCCCATACCTCCATACATTTTTCCTTTCAATTTCTGCTTTTATAGTTGAATCATTATACTGTACTCTACATAATTTTAATTATATGTTCATTGCTGCTTTTAGAAGAGTTTTCACATTTTCATTGTAAAAAATGCCTTGATTTAATAAATAACATCAACACTACAATCATTACCTAAAAATGAACTTGTTCACAAATACAACAATTTATATTTTAAGACAAGCGATGTCCACATGGAAAAGTCAGGCAGGTGCTAATTTTATTGTGTAAATCCATTTTACAATATATGTTCCCTGATTTCAGATTTAAGGTACTTCAAAAGTATTGTGAAGTTGGAGAAATAATGCATCAGCTAAATTCTGGAGGCTTAAGATTTGCTCATCTTCACCCCATTGAGCTTTGTGCAATAAGTAATGGAAAATGCCTTTTCATAAATGCAGTTGATAAAGTTAAAACTTCTTGATTAATATTCTCTTGCAGAAATGAGGTACTGCTATGGATTTATGGTAAGGATATATCTGGCTGCTTGTAATTTCTTTTGTATTAAAGATACAGCTGATAAGGATTTTATATAATAAGGATAATTGTTGTTGAAGGGTTTGGGTGTTTAATATTCCTTCAGTATCTCTACTGCCAAATCTAAAAAATGTGAAAATCTCTGATACTTGAAGATGACCTTCAGTGATATTACAGGCATATATGCAAGTCTTATTCAGGTAAATGGTGCAAGGAATATGGTATTTCATTGTTCTCATGTTGATATAGCATATCAAAATAAGACCTGCAGATGATGGGTTCTGTAGGCAACTGTATGAATCTAAGCTTTCATTTTCCCTCTGCTAATGAGGGAAAAAGAAAACTTAGGAGATGGCACCTTTTGAAACTCATAGAAATCATATGTCAAAGAATTTTGGAAACATTTCAATATTCCAGTTGTATCAGAAGTCATTTTGGCATAGTTAGTTAAAAATAATGTAAATTACAACAGTAACAAGCATTGCCTGTGCATCAGTTGTAGGATGTATTGACTATATCTATTCAAATGAAATATGTCTGGGAACTTTTCTGGACACTGAGATCAGCTGGTAAGAAATGGCACATGCACATGTTAGTCTTAGCTTCCAGAACAGGGAATGTGTGTAGTCTGTCTACTGGAAATGGTACCTGGAATATGTTACCCTTCAATCCATGTCCAGGAATGGTTTGGTAGAATGCTAGCAGGGCACTAGTCTAGAATTGTTCCAGGGTCTTACTGGAAAAAAAAAAAAGAAAAAAGATGGTATAAATGATAGTCTCCCAGTACCAGGAGATGTTCTGCAGCACTGTCTAATATTTTTTTAAAATGTTGCTTTTCTATCCCAATTACTCTTGGATAGATTGATAGTTTCAGCAGGACTTCTAAGATTATTAGTGAGAGAAAAATATATTCAAGATTTTCTGAAAAGAAATTCAAAAACTAGGAGAAGAAGGTCAGTCAGACAATATGTATCTGGACCTACACAACAAGTGCATAAAAATTTGTATATGCTAATGTGCTGCTTCTGAGTACTACAAGATGCAGGGGAAGACCCTCAACTAGGAAACTTGTCTTCATGAGTTTCATTTGCTTCAGAGTGTGGGACCCAAAGACCAACTCCATTCTCTGTTGGTGATTAACTCCTCCACTGCTGATGACAAATTATTTACAATTACAGGGAATATTCAAAAAATGTGAAGACAGTTTAATGCTCAAAGAAGTCCTGTGCCTACAAGTGAGTTTAAATAGTTGGCTTCCTCAGATAACACAGGAGGAAGGAAATGGTCCTTTTGCATGAACCACCAGTGTCAGAGGTAATGGAAAACAGATTTTTTTCTGAAAATATTACTTTCAAAATATTATTTTTTGAATAA
>JANHFX010012318.1:22109-37095 GCA_027560015.1 Chloroceryle amazona
ATAATAAATAAATAAAAATAATATAATTATATAAATTAATAAATATATAAAATACTTATTTTCCCAAATGGACATCAAAGATCTAGTGAGGATGGTTGCCCAGCTACTGTAAGGTCTTGAAACATCCCTAAAAACAACAGGAGATTTAAAGTCTAAAGAGCTTGCTGAAGGTCTTTGTGCTGCTATCTCCTTCCACTTATCTTTTCTAGCAAATGTGAGACATTCACACCAGTTTAAGGGTTGGCACTTTGCAGCTGTACATATTCATTATTTTAGGATGTTTGCTTCTCCCCCTGTTGCCTTTATCATGGGTATCTGAACTCTTCAGGTACTGTTCTGTATTCAAGAACTGTTTTTCTTTTAATTCCATAGTGGTCATATCCTCCACTGAGTTTATGTTTAACTTTTTTCTCTCCAGGTGTCATTTCATCATCAGTAAAATTTCTTTGATGCTAGCAGTGAAATGCATTAGCTGATACATGGACATATTTCTATTTTTCAGTGACTTTTTTTTCCTAAAATAATTTCTTTTTAATATTTAAAGCAGAATAATCCATCACAGGCTGATCAGAACTTTGATCCTGGTCTCATCACTGATCACTTTGGCATTGATTTAACATTATTCTTGCCTTACCACGCAGACTAGGATAAAAACCTGTCGTGTGCATTCATCTTTGTTAAAAGATGAATGAATAAGACAGGCTTTAAAAGCTTTTTAAAGAGAAAGGTGCGGGAACTGCATTCTCAATCTGCATTCTTTCCAGCTGTTTTATGTGATGTACTGAAAAAGTGCTTTTTGGGGGTCAGATAATTTTTTCCAGGTTTGAAAAAAGTATATAAGCCATAAATTAAAAGGCCTACAGAATAAGTTCAAGAACTAGTTCATTTCAGCTACAGACACCATATTCCCTTGAAAAGAATGACTCATCAGAAACAAGACTTGTATCTCATTTCTAGAACCCCAGATAGCTTGACTCTTATCTATTTGTGGATTGGACTTCATCATTTAAAATAAAATGAAACAAACAAAAAATCCAACTTCCTTCTTTGTTCTGTTAACTCAGGAAAGAGAATCACAACCTGATGGAATAGAAAATACCTAGAGGAGTTCTTACCTGAATGTAAGTATCTACAGGGACTTTGTGATATACCTTCATCTTTCATTCTCCTCTAAAATGGCAGCCAACAGATAGATCTAGGGCATTTTCTAATTATCTGCCTAATGTCATCTTTATGTGAGGAGAAAAAAAAGGAAGAAATTAATGAATTCCTTGGAAGTACTGTGAAAAATACACAGTAGCAGGGAAGAATACTCAACACAATCAACCAAGCATGTCCAGCATGATGGGAAAAATTGCCCATTTAAATACTAGGTCTGAAAATTGCCTGGCTTTCCTGGGGGAACTACCTCTTTACAGTATTCTCATTCTCAGGTGAAGAAAAGAGGTTGGAGGATATGTGCTTCACATTCCACCTTCTTTATACATGCCAGTCTGAGTATGTTTTTGTAAATTTAGGAAAAGAATCGTGAGCTTTTGTTGTTAAAATTAAGTCAACAGAAGCAGACAGGTTCTGTTTAAAACTCCTTCTTTATGGACATTAAGTAATGTTAAAGAAAGAGTGAGATTATGCTAAGTAACATTACCTTGAGCCTGTCACTACCTTTTTCCTCTGCTACACAAGCTTTTTTTCCAGCAGACAGTCTTGTACAATATATATAGAATAAGGATTTGAGTTACAGTGTAAGGTAAGATTACATTTGGCATTTGGATTAGGGTCCTTACTTCCAATTCTCCTCTAGTTTGCTGTAAAAAACTAATAAATATATGTCAGATCCTTTTCTCTTTTACAGAAGTTTGTGACAGGGATAAACCATATTCTCCTGTTATTCTTGTTAGCTGAAGGCTCAGAGATCAGGTGCTGTACTGTTTCCCTCATTTATTCAGCACTGTATTACCTTCAGCTGTGTCTTGATTGATTTGAAGTTACTTTAACATTTGTAGTTTTCTTTTGAAGACTTTCTCTTAGGATTTCAAGTATGACATGAATCATGGCGTTCTAGACCTGGAAGAAAAGTCAGTGACTGACTCATTAAATGGGATTTAGGAAGAAAGCAGATACCAGAAACCAGGACCTGGACAGTCACAGTCAGCTGTTGCCTGCAACTTGTGATGAGTAAACTTTATATATAGACAGTTTTATTATCTTTGACACTGAGCAGACACTGGGTTTATGTCTTTGTATGTGTCTAATAACAGCTTGACCTGGCTGATCAGCACAATACTACCTGAATGAGATTATAGAAAACATAACAAAGTTTGTTTTTAATCAGCTTTAGCCATCTATAGTGCAGAGTCAACTTCTGAGCTAATAATGACAAATTCTCTACATGATCAGTAGAATAATGTAGGCAATTCTAGGATGGGATTAATCTCATCCTAAACTAAACTGAACTGAAATAGGTGAGATGAATCATGCTACAAAAAGTGTCACTTTCTCTCCATTAATTATATAGTCAAACTAAACAAATAGCTCAGACGGTGACATTGGAAGTTAGTTGAAATGAAGCTCACCTCTTCATATTCATCCTTCTTGCTCCCTGAGGGTTTAAACATAAAGTGCATTTTCAGAGCATGCATAACAGATTGAAAAGACTGGCCACAGCATAAAGGCAGCTAAGACTGCTGCTTGCTTTAGAAGAAAGGTTATTATTATCTTTGTGTCACATTTCATAACAAACTAGTAGCCATGGTAATCAACAGTGGATTATCAGTTAGCTGAGTTAACTCCAGTCATGTCATCCTCTTAATGTATTTCCTTGCAAGATCCCTAAGCAAGGAAGAAGTGGAGATAGAAGACAGAAGGACTGTCTCATACTGCTGACAGAGAGGGACATTTGCAGGGGTTCTGTCATATAAGATCACTTTTTCCTTCTGCTGACACCTGTTGCATGATGGACTTGGAGGTGAATGACTTAATATTTTCATGGCTGATGGATTTAATTTGAAATACATTATTAATAATTTTAAGAAATAAGATTGACAGTTCATCAGTTTCAGGTATGCTCACTTTCTGAAACTATTGTTTTACACTACTAAAAACCGTAACTGCTTTATTTGTTATAAGCTTTCCAAATCTGGTGAAGAGGGTTTTGAACTAAAGTTGCTGGGGGGAGGGGAACCTCAATCCATGTCATTCCTACCAGTTTGATGCCAGTACCAGAAATAGGTGCCCACAGCCTGAAGAGGGACCACAGATCAGAAGCAGAGCACCTGAAGAGCAGCACAAAGGAATTCAAACCACTCCAGACAGTAAGCCAGATTCAATGGGGGCCCAGCTTAAATTCCTCTGTGCAAACACACATAGTACGTGGAATAAATATAAGAGTTTGAGATCTGGCCAGAGAGGATGTCAAGAGCAGCAGGAAAATCTTCTATGGGTATGTCAGTGACAAAAGAAAGACAAGAAAGACTAGGGAAGATGTGGGTCTTCTCTGGAAGGAAATTGAAGATCTGGTTATCCAGAATATGGAGAAGGCTGAGGTACTCAATGACTTTTTTTGCCTCAGTCTTCACCAGCAACTGCTCCAGCCACACTGCCCAAGTCACAGAAGGCAAAGGCACAGACTGCAAGAATGAAGACCCACCCAAAGTGGGAGAAGATCGAGTTTGAGGCCATCTAAGGCACCTGAAGGTGTACAAGTCCGTGGGATCCGATGAGATATATCTGTGAGTCCTGAGGGAACTGGCAGATGAAGTGTCTAAGCCACTGTCCATTGTATTTGTTGTGACAGTCCAGTGAAATTCCTGCTAAGTTGAAAAGGGGTAACATAAAACCCATTTTTATAAAGGTATAAAAGGAAAATCTGGGGAACTATAGTCCAGTCAGCCTCACCTTTGTGCCCAGCAAGATCCTCCTGGAAACTATGCTAAAGCACATGGAAAAGAAGGAGATGATTGGTGACAATCAACATGGCTTCACTAAGGGAAAATTGTGCCTGACATTTGGGGGCCTTATATGATAGGGTTACAGCATTGATGGATAAGGGAAGAGCAAATGGTGTCATGTCTATGGACTTGGACAAAGCATTCAATACTATCCCACAAGACATGTTTGTCTCTAAATTGGAGAAATGTGAATCTGATGGATGGACCACTCAATGGATAAGGAGTTGTCTGGATGGTTGCACTCAGAGTTGCAATCAATGGCTTGTGTGGTGTCCACTTGGTGTCCAAGTGGAAAGCAATGACAAGTGGCATTCCTTGGGGGTTGGTACTGGGATCAAAGTTGTTTAATATCTTTGCCAGTGACATGGATAATGGGACTGAGCACACGCTCAGCAAGTTTTCTGAAGTTACCAAGCTATGTGGTGCAGTTCCCCTGAGGGAAGGGATTCCATTCAGAGGAATAACAGGCTTGAGAGGTGGGTCCTGCAAACCTCATGAAGTTCAACAAGGCCGAGTGCAAGGTCCTACACCTGGGTCATGGAAATCCAAAGCACAAATACAGGCTGGACAGAGAATAGATTGAGAGCAGCCTTGGGGAGAAGGACTTGGGGGTATTGGTTGATAAGAAGCTCAATATGATCTGGTAATGTGTGGCAACAGGTGTTTGCAGCCCAGAAGGCCAACCATATCCTGGGCTGCACCAAGATAATTGTGACCAGCAGGGTGAGGGAAGTGATTCTGCCCTTCTACTCCACTTTTGTGAGACCTCACCTGGAGTACTGTGTTCAGCTCCAGGACGCCCAGCATAAGAAGGAAATACATCTTTTGTAACAAGTCTAGAGGATGGCCACAAAGACGATCAGAGGGCTGGAGCACCTCTTCTATGAAGACATGCTGAGAAAGTTGGAGTTGTTCAACCTAGGAAAGAGGAGGCTCCAGGGAAACCTCATAGGACCCTTCCAGTAACTAGAGGGTACTTAAAGCCCACAAGAAAGCTGGAGATGGACATTTTATAAAGGTATGTAGTGAAAGGACAAGGGATAATGGCTTTAAACTGAAAAATATTCAGATTTGATTTAATTAAGAAATTCTTCACCGACGGTGGTGAGGCATTGGAACAGGTTGCCCAGAGAAGTTGTTAATACCCCCTCCCTGGAAGTGTTCAAGTCCAGGTTGCATGGGGCTTTGTGTACTCAGGTCTAGTAGGAGGTGTCCCTGCCCATGGCAGGGGGGTTGGAACTATATGATCTTTAAGGTCCCTTCCAATCCAAACCTTTTTGTGTTTCTATGATAGTGAACCACATTTGCTCTTTGTTCTATAATGACAAATGATTGTTTCCTACAAGAAGCTGAAGCAGGTGATATTTTTAGAATGAAAATGCGAATAATTAAGTTTTGAATTACATGATGTTACTGCTTTGGGCCGTCCCACTTCCACTTAGGAAAAAAATGGGTGAACTAGTTTAACCTCCTGGTTTATGGTATCATCACACATCTCTTTGTGTGCTCTTCTGCTACTATATATCAGTGGAGCATTGCTCTGTCCTCTTTTGCCTGAGTAATTATATACTGAAAGTAGGATAGCAAACAATAGCTGCTATCATGATGTCAATACAGCCTTCTGAACTTTTTTGTTATCTTGTTATTTATAGAGGACTTAGTCATTTTGACAAAGAATTAAATCCTTTAAATGGTATTATCATTTCCATACCCAGTTATTAAATCAACAGATTTTCAGAGACAATGGAGGATTGTTGATCTATGGTTCTACCTGAAGAAAGCCCATTGAAAATAAACCAAGAAGCTTCAGAGATAGTTCAGAAGAAAATAAAGGATGGAGAAACATTTACATCCATTCGTTTTGATTTGCTGGTTTCACTGTTGTTAGCAGTGCAATTCTGCAAGGCAGGTTGCTACGACATATATGGCACTCTAAAGTAACTATGGGTAGGTCAGCATTAATGGGTATAAACGTGTTATGTTTTACACCGAGTGGATCTCAAACTGACAGACTCTGTTTTATTGCTTATCTTTGAGTACTCTATTGCTGGCAATGTTTTCTGCTTTTTCAAGCACTAAATTGGGGTTTAGCTAAAGCTTCTGCATGTCAGCTCTGGTGGCAGGTAGACGGACACCAGAAACTTACTTATTCTCCCCAGCAGTGCCTCTTCTATAGAAATAATCTGAGTAGGGCTGATCTCAATTTTGGATACCTACATCACAGACATCTGTCTTTGAGCCTTTCACTACATCTAGGACACATTGTTATTTGACTTACTTTAGATATCTTCCTTTCAGTGGGATGAGTTACACTTCAGGGTGTTTGTCTCTCGGAGGATTATACAGGTTTAGGAGCTTCAGTGAGGACTTTTGTTTAGTAAAATTTTACTTTTAGCCTGATGAAGCTGCCTCAGTGATTCATTACTTAGACCACTCTGGGCTGCATGAGAGGCTCACAGGGGACTGTTACTAGGAACTGTTTGCCCAGGAACTTGCTGCTTAGATGACATTGATAAGAAGGAAAAGTGAAAGTCGCATTAAACACAGAGACTACTCCAGAAATTATCTCAGAAGTGGCAGAATGTAGAAAAATATCAGCTTGTTGTTTCTGCCACCAAGGCGGGGGTACATCCATATGATTAAACCAAGACACTAAGGAAAATACTCCTGAGTACAGAAACTTGACTGTCTGTACTGATGAATTATTAAAGAGGTTCCAGTACAGTTTTGGCCTGTGCTGGCAGTTTTTAGATAGGAGGAGTCATGAGCCAGGGATACAAACTCCATTATGCTGTTTGGATATGGTTATCCTATTCTGGGGAATAGGCAAGTTTTGTGATGTGACTGTTGACCATTTCATGCCAGTTGCTCTAAATGCCGGAAAATATTCCTGAACATGTTTAATTTACTAATAGATGTGTAGCCAGAGTAGATGCATGCATTACTTAATTTGACTGCATTTTCTGAAGACTTCCAGAAAGCTAATTCTTCTTATTTGTGTGTCCTTTGGCTGTTACCCAAACTGTACCCAAAACAGTAGCTAGTTTTTCCTGTGCACATTGAGAAGAAAAACAAGTGCTTCTCAAAATGAACACCATTTTGTAATGAAAATAGTATCCACTGATAGGAAAGTCTGTATAACAGAAAGGAATAATGTTGCTCTGGCCACAGTGAGTTTCTCATGTGTTATAGCATGTCTACTGTTTCTGCTATTCCTCATCATTCTTTTGCACAGGTTGACTTCTGAGTCCCTCATGATTAACCCTTAGAGGCTGCCTACATCAAAAAGGGAAATACAGTCCTTTGCAGCCACAAATCTGTCAAAATTCATTACCTTTATACCTACAAAACTGTAACCTCTGGGAGATTATTTCAACAAAAAATTAAAAAGGAGTTTCATAATGGTTGGCAACATCCAATCACAAATTAGATTCAGTGTCATGCTGCATATTTGCATAACATAAAAATTTCTCAGGTGAGAGATTTGTGAGAGATGGAGCCTCTATGAGCAATTATCACTGACCCTTTCTTGAATACACCAATCAAATTAGCATTTCTCGGGACAAAAAAGGTACATTTTTTTAATAATAAAAGAAAAAGGAAATAATCTCAGAACAGAAAATCACAATGTGTGTCTGTAATTCTCCCATTGAGAATTATTCATGATTATGTCAACCTTTTTCAGACAAATTCAGATTCTGAGAGAGAAAGAATGAAACTCACAGAACTAGGAGCAGAAATTTTCTAGTGCATTTCTTAAAAGTATTTATCTGAGAAGTGAGGTAAGCATTCAGAATCTGACCTAGGAGTGGTAGACAGCTCTCTCTAATGTCTAATTATAGGCAATGACATATCTCCCAGGACAAAACCCCAAAGATGAGGGGGTGAAGCATTTAACATTTGGTATTAAAAATGGTCATCTAGTTATCTGTCTCAAATAAATTGGTTTTATTCTGCTTAAGAATTTAGTGTTGTGAATCAGATTGTTGTAGGGTTGTTGGGTTTTGTTTTGTTTTGTTTTTTGTGTGTGTGTAGGTTTTTTTGTGGTCTGTTTTTTTTTTTTTACTTTATTTTTCTTGTTGTTATTTTGGTTTGTTGTTTTTTTGTGGTTTTTTTTTTACTCTTTCCTTTTTTGTCTTCACCCAGCTAAATGGCACAATAAAGAAAACAGAACTTAATCCTTGTTGTGAGTTCCTCTGTAATTCAGAAGCCTCCTCATAATTAGGGATTGTTTTTAGACATTTCATACTCCTAGGATGAATGCTACAAATCCCAGCATGGGCTGCATTTGTGCCTTCTACATTAAATTCGCATAGGTTAAAATGCAGACCCCATCTAGGGAGCAAGGATTAGAAACCATGACTCTCCTCCCAGCTTAGTGCACTAATAATAGGCTGAAGTGTGTTACTCCCTCTTTGTAGTTCAATGAATCATGATTTTTATTTTTTTTCAAAGATGAACAGCTTCAATAATCAGAGCATAAAATGCATTTCCTCACTGCAAGCAGTCTGTGAACTTGCAGAAAGGCAAAAGATACCAGCATATACTCTACTAAGCCAAAATGGGTACATAACCAGTCTTGTGTTTTTTAAACTTATTCTCTGTAAAGGGAGGAGCTACAATGACTGCCTTTTTCATCTACCTTTAGTTTGCCTTTTGCATCCATCTGTCTACTTGGTTTTAAACAGAATGACGAAAGTAAGTGCCCTGCAATGCAAATTACAAACAGAGGGCTTCTCCAGACCCTCTCTTGGTAAGACTTCAGGGAGTGGATTGGATTTGAGTATTTGCTTCTCATATTAATTAATAGAAGTTAGTTTTCTAGGTCTGTGTTACAAGTCATGGGTTTTGAGTATCCTGGTATGAGGTGCCAAATTCTTCCCTTGCAGTCTGTAAGAAGGTAAGGTGTGACAATGTTCATTACCTTGTTGCCTAACACTTTTGATTTGTATCATGATGAACCATTTTTCTCCAATAGGGACAACCCTAGAACTAGTAGACTCAGAGTACTGATGTTTGAGTATAGTTCTATATTTTTTATTTTAAATCTAAAATAATTTGGACCTCATTTTGATTATCATGATTCAATTTCACATTAATTTAATTTTTCATTGACTAAAATTATAATAAGGTAGATGACTGTTACATTAATCAGGACAATTTCCATTCTTTTCTTCTGTAACAAAAATGGAATGCTGCAAGCTAGAATTCCTCTTTCCTGATATTTTTGTAGGCAAGGGGGAGCTTGTACTTAGAAGGGAACCAATGTAACAGTTCTGAGCTTTGTCTCAGTTTGGAGTCACTGCTGAGATGGCAAAGATAATAAGATTATAGGATGTGATCACTGGTGTGACAGCAAATCATACAGACAAGATCATCCTTTTTGCAGCCTAGCTCTTATTCATGCTGCCAGTGGGATAACTGTGACAATACAAAGCTCAGCAAAGTGATGCAGAACACAGATGGTACATAGGACAAATAGTTGGGTGTCACTTGAACTGTATGGCCACAGCTAGACATTAATACTGAAGGTAGCAAGTGTAAACCCTGATTAGATATATTTATATAATGCACAGTCATATTTGGGCTTAAATTGTAGACAATATCTATCCAGAATAAGAATACTTTTCACAGTATGTTCAGTTCTCAGTCTTAATAGACAACACTATAATATAACTGCCTAACTGTCATTTTTTACAGGTTTACATAACCTTAACTGCCCTCAGCCTGGTTCCTAATTGTCCTGGGTTCAGCTAGGATAGGGTGAATTTTTCACCAGAAGCTGGGAGGTTGACACAGACAGAATAGACAACTGAAACAGCCAATGGGTTATTTAATACCATATCAACATCATGCCTGCTATATAAGAAGAGGGGATGGGCCAGGAATGAGGTGTCTGGCTCAGGGCCAGGGGTACAGCTTTGGTCAATCGGTGCATTTTATATCACTAGCTTTATATATTGTTTCATTACTATTATCGTTATTGATCACTATTATTGTTATTATTTTGTTCTCCTCCTCCTGCATTGTCCTCCTCTACCCACGGGCTTTTACCATTTTTTGCCCTATTCTCCTTTCCATCCTACTGGGTCTGGGGTTCTGGGGAGGGTGAGCAAGCAGCCATGTGGTGATCAGCTCTCAGCTGGACGTAAAACACATCTCTAATCTTAAAGAAATAAAATAACATGGTGATGTTGATTAAGATCGTTCAAGAGGGAGAAGGAAGAAAGGTGTATCTATCATCAGCCTGAAGGACCAGGAAGACTGTATTCAATACTATTTCTTAGTATTCTTAGCCCCTCACAGAAATGTTGTCTGATATAGTGTGATAATGCCTTTAGTACTTAGTATAATGGACCTGAGAAAATAAAGGAAAAGTCATATAAACAGACAGGAAGGAAAGATGAGTGCCATGTTTCTTAATGTGAATTTTGATTATGAAAGAGTCTAGATAAGACGCCTACATTTTGTTCCATCTTAGTAATTTTTATTACTTTTTACACATGTACTCTTGATTATTTTATCAGTATCCCTAAATCTGATCTCATTGTTTGATTTTCAGTTGGTAAAATGTGTAGCACTGTATGAATTGTATTAAGTCTCTCTCCCTCTCCTTTTGCTATCACTTTTCTAAAATTGGGTAAGCTTACACACTTCTGTTTATAGAGTCAGAAGGGAGAATCAAAGGGACTAAGCACCTGTTTAGATGAATTTATTTAACACACTTGAAGCACATTTTTGTAGTCTGAGAGAAAAGGCGTTCCTCGATCTCTTGATGGCATTTTTTTTTTCTCTCTATGGGTAGAATTCAATAACTCTCAATGATGCATCAATTAAAAAAATGAGCAAAGGTTTCATGTAGGCAGTACCCTGTCAGTTTGAGTAAACCCTTCACTTTTGTTCTGTGCTGTCTCTCAGTGGTATTGAACAGATTGATATCTCCCAAGATAAAAGACAAGAGTGAAGATGGAAAGCTCCTTTGCAAATAAAATGATGCAAAATACATTCTAAGAACTGGTAAAATTTCTGATAGTACTGAGAATGGACAATGAAGGATACAAAAAATGACAAGTAGGCAGAGAAAAATTCATTAATGTAATTTGGAAAGATATAATACAGGGAATTTTAGATTACTGACATAGAGAGATAAAAAGAACATGTATGAAAAGGAATGCAAAATATTGAGTGTCAGCAACTACTTGATGTGAAAGAAAATATTCATCTGGAGATTCATAAGGTTTCTGAAAGGCAGAAACATCACAGGTTGTGCACACTGAACAAATGATGTGAATGGATGAGTTGAAGCAATGAACACAGTAAAGGCAAATAAAGGTAATTTATATACTATCATGGCAGTTCATGGGATTTCACAACTGTGGAGAAGACTGCCCACAGGTGGGAGTGGTTATAGTGGATAGACTTATGAGTTAACTTCATATATTTTTTGATAGTTTTAGTATAATTAAAAGAATGAGTTTATTCATTGTTTTAACTTCTGTACTGGGACAGCTCTTAGAAGACAAAATGTGGATGTAAAGAACAGTTACTGGCATATAAGATGAAGCTAAAGTAGTTTAAGTAGGATACAGCTCAAAACATGTTGGTTGTGGATTTCTGCTAATCCATTTTAGCATCTCAGCTGAATCATTTTGGTGAGGTTGATTATATAATTCTCAGGCTTCCTTCCACTTCAATATCTGATCTCCTTTCCCAAGGTTATGTTTTCACCTCTAAGTTGCTCTGTGTGCTGAGGAGCTGCATAGAGAAGTTTAAAGATTCTGGATTCTTATATTCATGTCTGAGTATCCAGACATGTATGGATGTATGCCCTAAAACAATATCATTTTGTGTATATATATGTACAATCACCATTTCACGGTCTTATAGAGGGCTGGATCAATACTTTTATATTGTCTTGGGTAGCATAGTTAAGACATTTACTGTATTTTCTGTTTCCTCAGGGTATTGCCTAACACAAGCATTCCATAAATGCTATCCATAACTTTATTATTATTATTATTTTCTTGAATGAGGTCTTTAGCACACTTTCTTGGGGTCATGAAATAGAGAATGAAAAGAATAGCTTTGGGTTTGTTTTTCCTCTATTTCCTAACTGATTCTTGTGGAATCCAGCTCTACATGACTGAGGGAGGAGGAGTGATGAGATAGGACAAGGGTATCATATCCATTCTACCCTAATAAATTATGACTCTTGGCTGGTTTTAAGCAAATTCTACAGAAAACAATACAAAAGAAATGAAAACCAAACCCACCAATTTTTATCAAACAATTAGGTTGAGGAAAGAATGTCTTCTTAGTCCATCCCCAAGGGAAGTGATACAAGATTACAACTTCTCAATAAATATTTAGCATAAAGGAGAGAGTCAATGTAACAGTCCTGATCCATGGGAAAATAGTTAATCAAAGATAGTGCGTTAAAAAGAGTTGGGAATTCCACTCTTCAATCAAAATTGTTTTCCAATGGAAGTCTAGTAAGTCTAATAAAGATCAGATTTAGGCCCTATAGCTGTAGAAGAAGTTAAAAATTCAAAGCAAGTTGAGGCCCAAATTTGTTAATGGCCAAGCGTCATTTGTTCTTCTCTTTATGAAGCAGCTTGTCTCAATGAAGCAGCTGCTGATAGGTTAGATCGCATTATCACATTCTGCTCTATATTAGGAAAGCTGTGAGCAGCTCAATTCTCAGAAGACTGATAATAGGCCATAATTTTCCTGAAAGTATTTTAAAAATACCCATCACTGATCTAACTCTCTGCTTACTGAAAAAAAGTTAGTAACACTTTCATGAACCTGTTCATTCTCATTGCTAATCAATTTGTACTAAGACCATAGCTTGAATTTGGGCTGGTAATGAATTAAACTAATTCCCATCTGACACATTTTTTTGATTGATTTGATAGGCTAAGCCTTCATTTCAGAAAAAGAGAGCATAAATCCATCCACTACCATGGGATCCTTACCTGTTGTGACAGCAGGTATTCCAAAAGGGGGCATATGCTACAACTACAATATTAAAACCACTAGTTTTGAGGAGCAATTCCTGACTTCTATGACAAATGATGCTCAGAGATGTATCCACTCTGTTCACCTCCCAACTTTTCTTAAGCAGACTGGTCTGCCCTTTCTATGAAGCTCTTGGTCCTTGGATTCTTTGAATCTGAGATAAAACTATGCATATGTGAATAGGAGACAGTGACTATACCACAGCTTTCAGAACATGATTTTTTGTGCCATGAAGGTGATGCAAGTTATGTATACCATATGATATGGCACATTAAATATGAGATTATTTGAGAGGTAAATGATCTGGCATAGTGTCAGAGGGCTTTTTCGTGGGAAACGATTCAAAGCTTGTTTGACTGTGCTTTCTGGAAGCTGTTCCTGGAGCAAACCAGTCTCTCAAAATCCATCCCAAATCCTGTTCCAAAGGGAACCAGCTGATTTGATAGGTGATGACTGGATTGAATTAACGTTTGTGCAGTGAGTATGACAGGAGAGTATGGGACCAGTATCTGGTTTTGGTGGTGAGGGAACATTTCTTGGCTCTTCGTAAGTAAAAAGGGACCAAATGGCATAACACTGCTTATGTTACTTAGGTCCACAAGGCAAAACAGAGATCCTGTTCAGATCCACAATGAAAAACATTACTGGCAATGTACTATTCCTTCACTGAGCTTGAACATTGACTGGGAGAATCAGTATAGCCAGAAGGATGCCTATAGTTAAAGAATAAGAATGACTGAAAGCCACTGTTTGAACTAATGCACTGACCCAGATTTTCTTACTAGGATGGATACAGACAAAAACTTCATAGTTTTTACAGCTGTTTAGTCAACATTTCTAGTTAGGGATTTTAATTTATTTTTTTTAAAAACGGAATAAATACTTAAAAAAATATATAATTTTAAGAAAAAATAACAGGTTCGCTCAAAACAATTAGATGGGTATACTTGACTCTTCTAATTGCTTTAGATTGAATTTCCTGGTCCTTTATTTTCAGGTAACTATTTCAAAATTTGAATAAATTAAATTTCCTTTTAAATGTCTTTCCATTTAACTTCCCTCATTAAAAATATCAAGTAATGCTTAGAAGTTAAGTAGACTGTCCATACCTACGTATTTTTCTGGGGTAAAATTATAAAATGACACATGAATGTGATAATTGTCATGTTATTACCCATAATCTCTTCAAAGGACAAGAGTAGGATTCAGAGAACAGCTACAAGGGTATGGTTTTAAAACTCTTTAAATTTACATTAATTTAAAAAGAAAAAAAAAAGAATAAAAAAGAAGGATGGAGAGGAAGGTCTCCCATACTTAATTCCTCACAAGGAAAGACAACATACATTAGAAACAATTTCTGGACACACATATCTTTTATTGATAGAATAAAAGCCACTTTGCTTATGTTTATCTCCAGCAGATTTGTGTATATCCAGGTACTTAAGGAGTTAATTTTCTCTTTCAACACATCAACTTGTTGCTTCTGTGTTTGGTGTTTGAACAGCAAAATTCCTGGTCTCTGATGAGGCTTGGGGCTTAGTTGTGCTAGATGCTTTCTGAACACAGAGTAGTATCTTTAGTCCCACTGGTAAGGGATATGGCAGGAATTAATGCTGCCTGGAATAAGTGATGTTAGTTTCATATGTCAAAACACTTGTTTTGTTTGTTTGTATCAGAAAGGGGATGATACAGGACAATCCCAACTCTTATGTCAAATTATAGCCTCATTCTAAACACACAACCAGTACATTGTCTCAGGTAAAGTATTCAGTTGAGTGGAATATAATAAATCTTTAGGTTCAGGTTATTATTTTTCTCCCTGAAGTTAGTGATAGTACTTGAGAGAGAATTAAAAAAAAAGAAAAAGAAAAAAAAAAAAAAAAAAAAAGTGTTGCTGGCTAGGGCCTGGCGGCCGGAAGATATCGCGATGTACGGAAAGCGAGGACCCCTCTCCCTACAGCCTGATAGCCAGCAGCGCTTAGTTATGATGCAAGCAGACGGAAGTGACGTTGTAAACC
>JANHFX010012319.1:0-24426 GCA_027560015.1 Chloroceryle amazona
GCTGTAGTGCCCAGGGCACCCTGTTCAAGCAGTGGGGAGCAGCTGTGGGTGGGCTGCGGTGAGCTGGCTGGTGCAGGAGGCTGATGTACTCCCTATGTACAAGCTGCTCATCTGCATGGAGAGCTGCTAAAAATACCCTCTGCTTCTCCTGGAGTGGCTTTGCTAGGTGAGAGCAGGCTGTGCTCACCATGGTGGTGCTCACCCATGCTGGCAGGGGACGGCAGTTGTTGTGTGAGGAGGCATTCCATGTGCCATGGGAACCTGGAATGATTTTGAGAGGGAGGGTCATGATCTTTACAGGATTGGGATCCAGAGGACATTCCAAAAGAGGTCTTTTTGATCTTTTTTTTTCTAACTTTTAAGCACGGGCCTTAATGCTGGGGATGGCAGATGGGATACCAACATGGAAACCATGCCCACGGCCACTGCTGGCCTGGTGCAGTGCTGTCCCTGGGAACATGTGCCTCAGCCGCTGCCTGAAAGGTCAGGGACTTCTTCAGCATCCAGCTTTACTGCCAGAGTCCCCTGCCCCCTTGCCTTGCCACCAAGAAGTGACCTCTTCAAATACCCTAAGATGCTGCTGGCAATGGAGACCCAGGGAATGTTTCTGGGACAGGTTTTCTGTCAGGGTGACCACACCCTGTCTTGGAGCCCCGAGGGCTGGTTCCTCCTTGCCTGTGCTCCTGTCCCTGGCATCATCCATCCCAGCAGGATGGTCCCAGCACTACCAGGGGAGGCTGGGCTGTGGATCCCCAGAGTTGATGCCCTGGTGCAAATGCTCTGCACAAGTCAAGAGTGCCTGGTCCTTCCTCAGGGCGAGGGGTCAGCCCAGCACCCCAAATCCAGGTGGGGAACCCCCCCTGACAGTGGCTATTTCAGCCCCTTGCACCAGCCCAGTAGGAGGATTCACCTCCCTGGGGGCATCCAGCAGCCTCACTGTCCCCTTCCCGCTGCTGATGGTTGCGCTCTCATCTCCCCCATGGTGGCTCCGCAACGGTGCCTCCACGGCTCTGAGCTCACACACGAGGATGGGCTAAAGTAGCGGAAAGCTGTTGGATCCTACCACAGAGTTACTGACTTCTCAGCTACAGACTGCATAGCAATCAGCGAGGGGGAGAGGCAGCCAGGGAAAGGGAGCAGAACGCAAAGGGAGGTAGAGTGGAAGGGAAAGGGAGGATTTGGGGACTAGAGCAGGGGGGCAGTGAAGGGCACAGGGTGAATAATGCCAGGGAAGGAGGGACCCAGGCAGGAGGGGGAGAACTGAACCTGTCGCCGAGCCACGAAGGCGCATCAATGCTCCGTGGGATGGAAGCTCCTGGGAGTGAGAAATTCTGAGGAGAGGCAGAGGCAGGAGGAGAGAGGAGAGCGCTAGCGTGGGCAGGGCAGAGTTGGGAGAGGAGCAGGTCACAGTGGAGAAGTAGCTCCTCGGGGGGAGGAAAAAAAAACAAACAAACCAGAGGCAAGCAAGGGCTGCAGAGAGACCTCCCCGATTCCTCTGGTCCGGCTGAGACATTTCATGGTGAGATGGAGATACCAGCCGCTTTTCCCTTCCTCTGATGTTGGCTCGGCACAGCTGGAACAGGCGGCAGCCCTCGGCAGGACCCGGGTAAGAGGCGGTACCGGGGCGTGTTGCTCCTCTTACCGGCATGAGACCAGGAAGGGATTTTTATTCCTTAGGAAAATAATGTATTGTTTCATCTGCGCTCGCTCTGAGGAATGGCTATAAATATAACTTAGGGAGAGATGCGTGGCTTCATGTGAGCGTGCCAGTGAATAATAAAGTTGCCTGGGTGCATGTGTGTACGCATATATGGCTAGCGGGGTGGCCGCAGGCCCAGGGGCAGGGGTGCGTACTTGTCTGTAAACCTCTCCAACTTCCCACCCCACTCAGCCCTGACTCTGGTCGCTTTGCAGGTAACTTCTTCATTTTTTTTGTCTCCCCATGTTTCCTTAGTACATTCTTGATTGGGGCTGGGTCTTGCTCACCTTTTGTTTGTCCTGCTCCACACCGGCAATGGTCTCAGCCAGTTTCCGGAGAATAAGGGATCTGGAGACCCATTCTCCAAGCACTCAGGCATAACTCAGGCTGAAGTGGCCATGCTGGCTCTCAAGCTGCCCATGGAGCTTTTTGGACTCCAAACCTGCCCCCCTCTCCCTTGTCTTCCAGCTAGTCCCAGTGTGGCTGATCCTGCCAGTGGTCGTCCAACATGCCCCAGACAGGCATGGTGCAAATAGTCTTCTGGATACTGGCTTTGGGTGAAGGAGCTCAGGAGGAAGCCATAAGAGAAATGCCAGAGAAAACGTGCCTTTGCTCTCTGTTGTCAAGGCTGGCATCCCTGCCAAGGCAGGATTGGGCAAGCAGGTTTGCCTGGGGAGGCAGGTTACTTTGGACATCCCTAGAGCCACCTTCATTTCCCGATGCCCTCTCTCCTGGACAAATCATCTGGAGACAACCAAATCCCTCTGCCAAGAGCCTAGAGCCTCCTGTCCCTACTGCCCAGCCCTGTCTTCGTACATGGCAAAGCAAACAAACGGTGGCTCTAGGGCCTCCCCCTTCTTCCCTTCCTCCCTTTGAAGGGTGTCCTGTGAAGGGCAGATGGTGATAGTGTACTCAGAGGAAGCATGGTGGAGGTGACATGGCTCCAAGACTACCTCAACCCCTGCCTTTGTCCTCTTTGGCTTCTTGAGAGGAGGTGCTGTGAGAGGTGGGAGGTGTGGAGCAGGACCTAGGGATTGGGGTCACTCGGAGCCTGAGAGGGGATGGAGATGTGCATGGGGACTACATCTGACTGTAGACACGGGGACATGCCCCCTCTCCACTGGCCATTGGAAGTGGCACCCACCAATGCCTGAGTCACCCTGGCACGTGACCACCCCTGTTTGTAGCCGCTGACAATAATAGTAAGTACAGGGGGAATGTGTGCCTTTGGAGAGAGGTGTGAGCCTGGTGGGGACAGGGGGTGGTAGGGAAGAGGAGGGACGGTGAGGATGGCCACGGATAGGATGAGATGCAGAGGGCTGATCCAGAGGGCCGTGGGGCTTCCTCTTCAAAACCTTTCATCTCTTTCATCTCTTCCCCTCCTTGGGTGTCAAGACCAAGCGCCACGATGTGTGGTGCTGGCAGAGGGCTGGCAGTAGTCCTTGCTGCTTGCAGCCCCCCCCATGGTTTGCAAGGAAAGCTGAGAAACAAGGAACTGGATGGGGAAGGAGGGAGTTACATGGCAGGATGCGTCCCTACTGGCCACTCAGCCACCCAAAGCTTGGCCATTGGCCACAACCCTGGGAGAAGCTGCATTCCTGGGGTGGTATTACCAGCAGGAGGGTGCCAGCAAGGGGGAGGAGGACATGGTGATGGATACCTGTGCCTGCCACATGCTGACATCAGTGCAGACGCAAAGCAGAGCCGTTAATGGCAATCTGCCTTCAGCAAGTTCCCACTGTCCTGTCTCGTTATTGTGCCGGGTTGGCTTCACCCGACAGCACAGCTGGGGATCAATAGATGGATGCTGGCGTCTTAGCGATCGATCCCTTACTCACACACGCAGCTCCCCAGCCTCCCACTGGTGCTTGCTTTTCTGTGAATGATCAGGACCGAGTGAAGCCGTCTGCTCTTGCCTCGCAGTGCTGCTACACCACGTCGGGCTAGATGAGTGTTCCTCGATGGCATGTGTTGCTCCCATGCCCTTTCCCAGGGTGGAGTGGCCTCACATGGAGCCCCCAGAGGCACCGGCACCAGTTTTCCTCCCTAGATAAGGTGGCTTTACCAGGGATGGTTGGTCTTGAAGACTGTCCTTGGGAGAGATGCTGATTTCCTGGCAGTGGGGGACTCGGGACAGGCAGGGGTCACCTTTGAGTTCATTCTTGCCCTCAGACATCTCAGGCTTGCTCTCCAGCAGTGGAGGTGGTGCTGTGGCCCAGGCAGATGATGCATAGGAGCCAGCTTCCCCGTGTTCCTCTCCCAGCTGCCCCAGAGACCCACACACCTCCATGTCTGTCCCCTTGGGAGCCTGGTGGCAGGCAGCTTGCCTGCTGGGACAGTTATGTCACTCACTCACCAGTGCATTTGGGGAGGAGATGCCACCTGGGTCTGGCACTGGTGACACTGGCATGGCAGCACCACCACTGCTCTCACTGGAGATGAGGGAGCAGAGGATGGAACAGAAGGTAACCTCCAGCCCAGTACTGCCCCATGCCACCGGCTGGGGACTCCTGCCGCCTTTCTGCCCGTGCCTGCATGAGCCCCTGCCACCAAGGTGGCAGGCCTGCCCCTCACAATCTGGAGGGCTGTTTTATTTCTATGGCAACATTTCTCCTGAAATACTTCAGAGGGAGCCTGGTGCTGAGCAAAAATGAGGGAGGTAGTGTCCCCAACTCTGTCCCCTGCAAAAGGTTCAGAGAAACGACCTTGACACCTCTCCTGCCTCCCTCCCCACCTCTTTACGTCCATCCTTCCCCAACAAGCAGCACCAGTGCTGGTGCAATGAGCTGCCGGCCTCATCCCACCTGCCTCTCACTGCCTGTTTTCTTTTATCCTGCCTTCAGCTTTGCCCTCCCCTCTTGCTCGCTCCCTTTCTGAGCCAGGCCACAATGTTTGCTGGCAGCCTGCTCAGGCACCCGTGCAGAGGGGACTGCTGTGAAGACACAGAAAAACTGTGTCAAAATTGGCTCTGCTGTAGAGGAGGGTAAAGCAGCCCTACAGCCCTATGAGAGATATGTAGACTGGCCCCACCAGCAGCACAGTGAGTGTGGGGGCTAAAGGACACTGAGGATCCCAGAGGCCAGATGGACAGGCACTTCATCCCTCCAAGCAGGTCTGTGGCATTATGAAGGGACAATGCCTGCCACAGGACTAGACCCAGTGGCCCTAGAAGTTCTCTCCTCTCCTGTCCCTGTCATTCTCACCAAGAAAGGGCCTTGTGTCTGAGTGAAGGCAACTAGGCAGAAGCTGCAGGCAGCACCAAGTGCCAGTGGGTGACAGGCAGGTGAGCAGGCAGGGTGCCAGCAAGAGTGAGGATCAGAGCCTGGAGGAGCAGGGGTAGGACCATAACCTGTAACAATGGTGGGGGGATATCGTAGGTGAAGCATTATGAAAACATGGCTGCTTTGTCCCACTTCTCACCGCTCTCCCCCTGCGCCTGAGCCCCTTCGCGCTGGCACACCCAGCCACGCCAGGAGCCAGGGAGCAGGGGAAGGTGATAGGGACAGGCCTTGGTACTGCGAGTATCAGGCAGCATTTAGGCCTGATGTCTTTCAGGTGAATTTGTTTAACCAGAGCAAACAAACTGCAGCAACACAAGTCAGCAGACTTGTTGTGAAACAGTCGATCTGCTCTCTGGGGAGTGCAGTTTTGCAGCTTACCTGGGATGCTCCCTCAGCTCTGTTTCTGGCAGGTATGAATGAATGGGGAGAAGCTGGCACCCCCTCCAGAGGCTGGTGTCTCCGCTGGGCTCCTTGTTAGAGTTTGGGGAGGAACTGTTTCTTTTCTTTCACTAACAGGTTAGTGCTGAGCAGCCAGGCTGGGAACTGAGCCCTCGTGCAGCAGCCAGGTGTGGAGCAATGGCTGCTGCCTCTCTTGGTGGGGAGCTTTGGTGCAGAGCAGGCTTTGCCCTGGGTATTGCTCACCCTTTGTTGTAGTTGTGGATAGTATCATTGTTCATAACCCATTTGCAGGCACTGGCCTTGCTGGGTGTTTTGCAGAGGTATTGGCAGACCATCCCAGCCCTGTCAAGAGTGCAACAGCCACAGGCAGGCAGATGATGTGAGCCAGCTTTGCCCACCTTTCCCCACACACAGGTAACGGTCCTCATCCCGGACTAGCCAAAAGCCGACGAGAGGCCCCATTTGGGCAGCCCTCCTGGCCAGGCTGGCACAGGCTTGGGAGGGGCTCTGTGCTGGTGAGATGATAAGTCACAGGGACACTGCTGGGAACAGCTTTTTTGGCAAGGATCCATCAAGGCAGTCTCTACCCTGACTGGCACAAAAGTCTGTCTCCTTTTTGGCCAAGAAGGCCACCCAAGGAAGGCCAGGGAACTTCTGAATATTTAATTTTCCCTGTAATGCTGGCCACAAAGAATAACTCCCACCTACGTCACTCGACAAGAAAAAGCAGACTTCTCCCCAGCCTCTCTGCCCCAGCAGCATCCTTTCCTTGTTCTTCTACTCAGCTGCCCCTCAGCCTCTGCCTCTTGTCCCCCTCAGCCCCATTTTTCCCAAGGAGAGTGGGTGAGCATCCGTGCCAGTCCTACCAGCCCCACTGTGGGGTATCCCCCATCTTGGCCAGGATCCCAGGGAGCAGGCAGCTGCTCTTGCAGTGCTGTTGCCTGGACAGTGCAGCTGGAGCAGGTATCATTGGGGTGGTGTGGGAGCAGACAGGAGGTGATGCTGTCACCTTTCCATGTCTCTTCCTGACTTTGTCATCTTGGGGACCTTTGTGCTGATCCCATTTTTATCGTGTTTTTTTTTTTTCTCCCTCTCTCTCGTTCTCTTCTTCTCTCTTTGCTTTCTTCTCTCCCCCTCCCGTTAGTATGTGGGCTGATCACTGCTCAAACTTTTAATTCAGATGGTAATTGGAATAATAATACGGGCAGAATCCTTCTGGCTCCGTTGCTGCAGCTGGCTTCAGGGAGCTATGAATAGCTCTGAGTCACACACTGAGATGGTTTAACTTCAAATCATTTTGTTTTGTTTTCATATTACCCATCCCCAGGCTCCAGAACTTCACAGGGGGATGAAAAAAATTCCCCCTTTCTCACTCCACCCCAAAATATAAACTGGGCAGAGGCACATTAATAAAATCTTTTGGAGAGAGAAACTGGTCAGTGGATCCTGCCTTGTGGGGCAGATGGGGACTGTTGGCACTTACTTGATCTATTTATAATTATTGAACGAAAAGGCAGAAGTGTGTATATAAAAATGGTATAGAGTTGATTACAGCTTCCTCCCCTCACCTTCCATATGTCACTTGCCTTTTTAATATGGTAAAACTCTCCTGCACGGTGACTGTGCCTTCGCGTGTGCTCGTACAGTGCCTAGCACCCAGCCCTGCCAGCATGGAGGAGTGAGAGCGTGGCCACTGTCTCTTGTGGCAAGACAGCCCCACAGCACCAAGCTGTCCTACGAGCCCCGGCATGAGTGCTGGGAATATTTGTGAGGAAGAGGAGAAGAGATGGAATTACAAAGCAGATGGGGAGGACAAATGCCTTGGCTCTGAGAGATTCTGCAAAAAGCCAAAGGGCTTCTCGCTCTGCTGCAGGTGTTTCCATCCTGACTCCCCTAGAGGTGAGAAGATATCTGCCCTGTTGTCACCATGCCTGAGCCAGCAGGATGGGTCTGTGGATGCTGATCTCAAGACCAGATGGTGCTACACAGCTGGTAAGAGGAATAAGGCATGAAGCACAACGCAACCAGCGGCTGTGGTATTGACCACAGACAGGAGGGAAGCATTTGCCAGACAGCTCCAGATAAAGCAAAGACTAAGAGTGTAAAAATACCCTGGGATTTTTCCATCGTTGTCGTTCATGGTGTACGTCCCAGAGCACCAGATACGGTTGTTATAAAAAGACAAGTGGGGGAGTGCTTCAATGTGGACTTTTCTGTTCTGTTTCATGAGAATCTTCTACTGCAAATTTAAGGAAGGCTTGACAATATATGATCCACTCTGGCAGGGACTGGAGAAAGTCTGGGATGTGCGAGGCAGTGCACCATGTACTGGGGATGGAGCGCTGGAGGCATCAGCACCATGTGCCCTGACATTATTATCCCACAGATCCCTCAGAAAGTGATGGCAGCAGCCCAGCCCCATGCTTGGGGTCAGAGCAGTGCCGGGGTGGCAGCGGTGCAATGGCATGTGCTGCTTGAGCGCAGTGTCACCTGGGAAGGCTGGGATGACTGCAGCATGGCAGGGCTCAAGAGGGGGAATGTGGTTGAGAAGGGCAGCCCAAGCTGCAGGGCTGGAGGCAGCTGTTGGCCCCTGGAGACCCACCCGGCTGACAGCTTCAATGCTGCAAGGCAGCAGCTGCAATGCCCGTACTGCAGTGGCTTCCCAGAGTGCTGGGGGGCTTCCTCAGGCCATGAAATACATGGATGTTCATTCATGATGGGGACCGGGCAGCAGAGGGATAGAGAAGCATCTCTCCGGACCTCTGTCTCCTGCCTAGCATCTCCCAGGGTCCCTCTGTTGCATCCATCAGTGTGGTTTCATCCCACTTCCCAGGAGGTGCCACTGATCCCATGACTTTCCTCTTGACATGTGACTCCTGGGAGGCAGAGCAAGCTCCAAGAAAGATCCTTGGGCATGCTCCAGGATTTACATCTCTGCCCTTGGCCAGGCTTTCTTCCCCCTTGTCCATGTGACAGGCAGTTTGGAACATGAATGTCATTCCCTTTTGCTGAAGGCAGCTCTGAGCCTTCCCCCTTCATCCCATTTGTGTTTCAGGTTTCCAAGGAGCAACAGGACCATTTCACAGCCATTTGAACAGAGTTTGCATAGGGTTCAGGCTCCCTTGACTTTCTGAGCTGGCACCATCCATTTTGCAGGCAGGTATGTCAGTGGTGGCCCTAGGCCACCTGTTACTGAGGGGGGATGATGGCTATCCTGCTTCCTGGTGTGGCATCTAGGGGGAGGGGTAATGCAAATGCTAGCCCGATGAGATGGCAGTCCCCAGCCCAGGGCTTCTCACCTGCCTGTCTTTCCCATGGCGGCACTGCGCACTGTGGGGGGGTGTTGCGGTGGAAGTGGTGAGTGGGTTTATTTTCGTTTGTCTCCTGGCTCGTGCTGCTCCAAGTTTGTGGCGCCCGGTATTACTAACACTTCCCTGCACTAGCTGGCAGCAGGGGATGAATCAGATCAGCAGCACCACGGTGCAATGCCTCTGGCCAAAGTGCTGGTGATGCCTCCTGCCTCTGCCCAGGGTGAGCCCTGGCACCAAAATGCCAGCGGCTTAATCTCACTGCTGGAGATGTCTCAGTAGCCTGTGGGGCAGGGTTGTCCTCTGCCCCATGCTCTCTGCCCAGGGCCAACTGTTTCCTGTCGTCCCCTGCACGCTGGAGGTCTCTGGTAGCTTCATGAGCTCCTCTCTGCTCACCAGCAGCGCTGAGGCTGGGGTCAGCGATGTGGTCATGTGGGTTCAGCTTCCCCTCCCACTGCCAAAAAAGGACTTTTGCAGCTGAAGGCTTCTTTAGCACTGTGTTCAGCTCTGGAGCTCTCAGCACAAGAAGAACCTGTTGGAGCGGGTCCAGAGGAGGGCCACAAAGATGATCAGAGGGCTGGAACACCTCTCCTGTGAAGAAAGGCTCAGTGGGGGCTGTTCAGCCTGGAGAAGAGACAGCTTTGAGGAGACCTTATTGCAGCCTTTCAGTACTCGAAGGGGGCCTGTAAGAAATAGGGTAGCAGTCTTTTTAGCAAGGCCTGTTGTGACAGGACAAGGGGTGATGGTTTTAAACTAAAAGAGGGGAGATTTAGACTAGAGATAAAGAAGACATTTTTTACACTGAGGGTGGTGAGACACTGGCACAGGTTGCCCAGAGAGGTGGTAGATGCCCCATCTCTGGAAACATTCAAGGTGAGATTGGATGGGGCTTTGAGCAACCTGATCTAGTGGAAGGTATCCCTGCTCATGGCAGGGGGGTTGGGATAGATGGCCTTTAAAGGTCCCTTCCAACACTAACCATTCTATGATTCTATGGTCCTCCCTCCTAGCGATATCTCACAGCAGGAAGTGAAGTCACATGATGACATCACAGACCTTGGTGATTCCTGTTCTCTCCATAGCAAAGACACACAGATGCCTGATCCTCCTCTCCACTCCCTCCCAAACACCCTGGTGATCTAAATGGAGGGATTTGAGTGACTTCCCCTATGAGTCCCTGAGGCTGCAGAAGTTGGCATACTGCTTGTCAGTGTCAACTCTCTGCGTGACCCAGGCTCCAGGAGGATAATTTGGATCCTCCTTCTTGCTGCAGCCCAAAGTATCCTGAAAATGTCATGGCTGCTTGACACCTCTGGGACAAAGGAGAGGGTCTGCCCAGAAGATGATGATGATGACAATGATGATGAATTCAGCTACGTCTGCCACTCTGTATGCCCTCCAACGCAGTGCAAGAGCTATGACAGCTCAGGTGACAGTCAGGTAGAGGATCCAGGTGAATCCATCCCATTTTCCCTAAATCCTGGCCATTCCTACATGGTGAAAGACAAAGTGAAAAACAGAATATATGCTAAGATGTTGGCCGAGCATGCACTGGAGCTTGAGGAGGAAGCTCAGAAATTTCAGGAACCATTTTATAAAGACGCAGAAATGCCTGGCAGTGTGTCTGAAGATGAGGACCACAGCTGGACCTGTCACCTTCCTGTGCGTAAAAGGTCACACGTTCTCCAAACTGCCAGTATGGCACCCTGTGGCTCCTATGACTCTTTCCAGTGTAGCATGGGCAACCGCTTGGGGATGGATGCCTTTGTCCCATGGGCCCATGCCAGTGAACCTTATCTGGGGGACCCAGAACACATCAGGGGAGGAGAGCCCCATCTGTTTAATGAGGACATCAAGAACAGGGAGTTCCCTTCCCTGCAGCTGACCAATGACATGCTCAAGGAGGAGAACACCAAGCTCAGGAGGGTGCTCAGGAGCATGCAGAGCTCCTTGGAAAGCCAGGCATGCAAGGTGGAAAGGCTGGAGAAGGAGCTGAAGGATAGCCTGGCCAAAGAGGAGAGAGAAGCCCAAAAGCTACAGTCCTTTGTCCAGCAGACTGAATGGAGTCTCCAGATAATGACCCAGCGGGCTCTGGAGGCAGAAAGAAAGGTGGAGAAGCTGAAGCATGAGATCTTTATTCTCCAGGGAGAGTTAGAGAGCTCCAAGGTACAGAATGAAAACCTGAGAGCGGGCCAAATGACTGACACGGAGGTAATGAAGCACAACATAGACTTCGCCTTGCAGAACATCTACAAGATCATAATCGGTGCAAACTGGTCCATCAGACAGCTCACGTCTGGAGCGGAGTCACTGTATTTTGTTGCTGAGGTCCTTAAATCTACTGGCAAAATTTCTGAAGCTGAAGCTGAAAACGAACAATGAACTCAATCCTTTGTGGGTCCTATAGATGAGTGTATAGGCCAAGACCACAAGTCTCTCACTACAGCCTATACTAAAAACATTTACTCTCACGTACTGGAGTGTCTGTGTTTGGATTTGTAGCCTTTAATCTTCATGGAAATACATTTATTGTGCTTAAGTACAAATTGCAGGTAGCGATGCAGTTTTAGTTGCTGATACTGTGCTGTGGCATCACAGAGTCAGCAACAAATGTTTCCCAGGCTCTGAGCTGCAAGGTCCAGCTGTGGCGGGCTCTGTGCAAGAGGTCGTGCCACAGCTCCGGCTGCCTTCAGCTGCCACGTGGGAGCCAGGAGGAAGCACAGAAGCACAGGTTGCAGTGCTCTTAAACAGTGTGCCCATCCCTGCCCACAGCTGTTATGAGCAAAGCCTTTACACTCCATCTGCTTTCTTTGCCCTTTCTTGGTGATGGATGCGGGGAAGGTGAGGAGGAGCAGAGATATGGATACTGCTGCATGCTGTTTGAGTGAGCAGAAGCTTCTTAGGTCTTTTGTCCTCTTCTTTTGGAGCTGGCCACTGCCTGGGCCAGAAATCCAAAGTCTCTAGAGATTGTGCAGCTGTTTCTGCAGCTGGGGAAAGATGGGGAGTGGTGGTGGTCAGAAATCTTTAGGAAGTTGTGAAGTATCCATATGTGTGAGCTGTGGCAGTGTCTGTCTTTCTGTATCGGTGTCAGTGCTGCCTAAGGATGAGCTTGGCTTATCCGGAAGGTGCTGGTTGGAGAGGATGCCCTTCCCTCCTGTCTGGAGCTAGCCTAGAGGGTTATACTTAAATTGGCTGCCTTTGTCATTTCCTAAAGACACATCAGGGCCTGCAGTAGAAACTCACCATTTAATCACTGAAGATACGTCTTAGCTTTATCCTAGCAAGGTCATGTGGGCATGAAGTGACTTTCTTCATTACCTGATCATCCCTCAACACTTCTGATGAATTTCAGTTACCAGCACCAGTTTCTGTTGCAGATTTACCCATCTGCACAACAAAATTGCCTGTATCTGTGCAAAACGACCTTCCTTAGAGACTTGGATGCTGTGGGGTGCTGAGGGGGTGGGTGCTGGATGAGTTCAGTGCCAAAGTGCTTTTTTTCTGATGGGAATTTTTGACAACTGTTCACTTTTAGATCTATATGGTGAGTTCTGTGAACAACCATGCTTTGTTGCCACAGAGCTTAAATCACCTCAGTAACCTCAGTCTCTGGAGGAGAAACTGATGGCTTATCTTCATCCCAGATAATAAAAACAGCAGAGCTTGCACATCAGAGGTGATGTCTGCAGCTTCTTACTTGCTGCTTTCTAGCCTATGCTCCTAACTGGGGAAAGCTGGTGGTCACCCTTAGTGACATGAAGCCCCATTCTGCAACACTGACGATGAGTCAAAGATGGTTCTCACCAGCTTTTCTGTGCCAGACAAAATAACTTGCTGTTCCTCTTGCCTGTTTGTTCATGACCACTCACAAGCAGCTCTAAACCTTGGGTTTGACCCAAAAATCCTTGGATTTGTCCCAGATATGGCAACCACTGGTTGCTCATCAGTGAGGCTGGGAGGAAGTGAACTAGCAGGTTCTGTCGGTGTCCTGTGCTCTGCATTGGCTGCTGTAATCTGAAGGTTACAGTGCAGGATTATCACGGGTGTACAAAGCCTTTCCTAATCTGTGAGTCATTACCTCCTCCTCACTGCATTTTGTTTCCCAGCAGCTCTGGACAGGTGGGATAGGTCGGCTCTTAAGTCTTTGGTTTCCCCATTCTTCAGTTTGAGTCGGGATGTAACATCTGCTGGACATCCTCCCCAGGGCTCTGCTGCTGTGCTGCTCCTTGGATGCTGGATACAGGGCATGTCACAAGGTCTGTTTGCTCTAACCATCTTCTCCTTGGCTACCCCTAAGCTCTTCCTTTCCATCACTTCTCCTCTTTGGCTCTACCCACTGCTTTTATTCTCCTCTTTGAAACAGGGGATCTTCTTCAACCCCTGGAAATAAATCCCCTCTGGGTCAGGCTGGGCTAATGGGGTCTCGGAAGGCTGCCATGCATGCCCGTGCTTTGTTAGTCCTTATGCGTGAGGTATTTAGCCTGTCTGAGCTCTCGTCCTGGTGTAAGCTATGATATTAATATAATGGCACTGTAGGCTCCTCAGATGTGGTGCCCTTCACCTGGAGAGTGGTGACCAGCTGGCCATGCACCTCTCCCGGTGATAGATGCCAGGGAGCGCAGGGGCTGTGGGATATGCAACCCTGTCTGAATCTGTCATCTGCCTGAGCCAGGATGCGGCACAGTGTCCCGTGGACACCTCCAGATCCGTCCTGAGCAAAAGGCTGGGAGCCCTGTGCCCCCTATGCTGGGACAGGTGCTGACAGGGAGGCTCTGACTGGGTTTTTCTTTGTCCTTCTCTGCAAGGTGCAGTGCCCAGGAGCAATTGCAATGGCAGTGTGGGTCCCAGCTCCCCAGAGGTGAAACCAGGATCTGCCCAATCCCATATGAGTGCTGCTGCATGAGATCCTGCACCCTTCCAGCCCCCACGGCCCCCTGACACCTGATGATACAGCAAGCCATGGGCAGTGTCCGAGTCAACCGGTGAGTAATCCTCCTCTCAAGGACTGCTGCTGCCCAGGGTGGCTTGCTCCTCCTCGGCTGACCCCGCAGGCCCTAGCTTCAGCCTGCCTTTCAGTATCTTCTCAAATTACCTGGCAGGGGCCTTCCTGCTCTGAGGGATGGCTCCTTCTCCAGACCAACATGCGCCATATTCAGTAGAGTACTATGGAGGAGAAGCAAAGTACTGCATGGTGCTGGACCAGAAATTACAGATCCCAGCAGCACTAGAGAAGTGCCATGTCCCTGGGAATCGCAACTCCAGCCACCTGTGCTAACCTCATTATGAGAGGAGGATGGAAGTCATGAAGACTAAGCTGTAGGGCTCCAGATGACATGTCAATGCTATAGGGTGGGAGGGAAACACTGACAGCCTGAGTAGTCCCAGGAGACTACAGCTTGGTGGTCACAAGGGCAGAGTAGTCTTGGTGGGTCTGTGCACTTGATTGATTTCCAGTGTGGTCAAAGCATCTTCTGCCATCACTTCTTTAAGGAGTTATCTGCAACTGTCCCAGCAGCACATGAGGGTCAGTGGCAGTGCTGACTGTGAGACAGTAGAGCCAGAGGGGCAAACATCTCCCTGAAAGTGTTTGTGGAGTTTCTGCCAGGGAAACTGACAGCACTTTGGCTGTTGATCTCCAAATTACACCTTTGGCTTTGGATGCAGGATGCTGGGAGCCACATGTGTTGCTGTGGAAACAGAATTGTCCTGAGCGCAAGAAGCGTATAAACACTGTCACCAATGCACCATGAAATCAGTGAGGAGAGCGAAGAGAAAATAGAAACTCGCGGCCTTATATAATGTCAGGGACAAAATGTGGTCAGACTGGGTGCTTGCTCCCAGGCTTCCTGACTGTCCCCACTGCTGTCAGGTTTTAAAGCCTCCTCACCACAAAGACTGGAAGGTAGCACAGCACTACAAGCTTCTCCTGCTTTGCTGCCCTGTCAGGATTTTACTAGATACAACCTCCTGGCAGCAAGACTAGGCAAGTATTGCAGCTGACCTCCACCAATGTGGTCAAGGTGGCCCCACAGTGCAAAAACCAGGGAAACATGCTGTTGTGATGTTCAACACCATGGTACCACAGCCCTGTGAGCCTCTCATGTGTCTCCCACCCTTGCTATCTCAGTGACTGCTCTTAGCTCTCATGTAATTCTACTGGAAATGCCTGTTTCTTCTCTTCCAGGTACAGCATTGTCTCAACTGAAGAGGATGGACACAAGGTTGCTGCACTGGGCAGCATGAATGGGCACAGCCGGAATGGGAAGGGCCATGCCCCCCGGCGGAAGCACCGCAACCGTTTTGTGAAGAAGAACGGCCAGTGCAACGTCTACTTTGCCAACCTGAGCAACAAGTCTCAGCGCTACATGGCTGACATCTTCACCACCTGTGTGGACACACGCTGGCGGTATATGCTTATGATCTTCTCCGCCGCCTTCCTGGTTTCCTGGCTCTTCTTTGGCTTCCTCTTCTGGTGCATCGCTTTCTTCCATGGTGACCTCAATGCACCAGCAGTGGGAGGCAGTCCCTCTCTCCTCAAGCCCTGCATCATGCATGTAAACAGCTTCCTGGGAGCTTTTCTTTTCTCAGTGGAGACACAGACAACCATTGGGTATGGCTTCCGCTGCGTGACTGAGGAATGCCCGCTGGCTATCATGGCGGTTGTGGTCCAGTCCATTGTGGGCTGTGTTATTGACTCCTTCATGATTGGCACTATCATGGCCAAGATGGCAAGGCCCAAGAAGCGGGCCCAGACCCTCCTCTTCAGTCACCATGCGGTCATCTCTGTGAGGGACGGCAAGCTGTGCCTCATGTGGCGGGTGGGCAACCTGAGGAGGAGCCACATTGTTGAGGCCCATGTACGAGCCCAGCTCATCAAGCCCTATATGACAGAGGAAGGAGAATACCTCCCCCTGGACCAGCGGGACCTAAATGTAGGCTATGACGTGGGCCTTGATCGCATATTTTTGGTCTCACCTATTATTATCGTTCATGAGATTGATGAGGAAAGCCCACTCTATGGGATTGGCAAAGAGGAACTGGAGACGGAGAACTTTGAGATTGTTGTTATCCTGGAGGGGATGGTGGAAGCCACAGCTATGACCACACAGGCACGAAGCTCTTACCTTGCTAGTGAAATCCTTTGGGGTCATCGTTTTGAGCCAGTTGTGTTTGAGGAGAAGAACCACTACAAAGTGGATTATTCGCGCTTTCACAAGACCTACGAGGTAGCTGGCACACCTTGCTGCTCAGCCCGAGAGTTGCAAGAAAGCAAAATGACTATTCTACCTTCTCCCCCACCTCCCAGTGCCTTCTGCTATGAGAATGAGCTGGCTCTTGTCAGTCAAGATGAAGATGAAGATGATGATGAAGTGGGTGTGGTGCTAGGGGGCAGCACCAAGGAGGAAGGAGGAGTCATCCAGATGATGGATTTTGGAAGCCACCTGGACCTGGAGCGGCTCCAGGCAACTCTGCCCCTGGATACAATCTCATACCGCAGGGAGTCAGCCATCTAACTTCTCCAGCCTCCCCATTCCACACCTGTTGCCCACAATCTCTTCCTCTGTTCTGCACCCGTACATAGCTGGATAAGTCCCTTGCCCACCAAAAAATGCCTCCTGTGACTGTGTCTCAGCCACTGAGTAAATGAAGGCCTGGAGCTGCTCTGATATACTCCCTTTCCCATTAAGTCATATTGTCTGGAAAAGGAGTGAGGATACATTTCCCGTGTGTGCAGCTTGTGCTAGGGCGCCTTTCCTGCCTGGAGACAGATGAGCAGGACACCTGATTTTTCATCTCTGGAGAGGTGACAGGAGTCTCTGCCCTCAATGGATGTGCTGGGACCCACAGTAGATGTTTCTGCTGCTGTGGCATGATCAGATTTTCTGTCCCCTCTTGACGTGGGTAGGTGCCATGGCTGTCGAGAGTCGTGACCTCATGACCATCACTAGGAGAGGGGTGATACCTAACACTAACCAGATGAGGATGGACGGGAGAGTTTAGATCTCCTGGAGGGAGTGGGGAAGGATCTCAAGGAAGGGGTTTACTTGCATGTTTCTTGCTTGTTGCACATGACTCTCTCTTTGTATATAAAACAGAATGAGAACTGAAATCCATATTCTTCCACTGCAAATGCCAAGCTAGGAGAAAAGGACGGTCTGCGTATCCTTCTTTGTATTCTTCTTGGCTTTTGGCATCTGTCACCTCCAGAAGCAGATTGGCTCCACAGACTCAGACCCAGTTCTCCCGGTCCTCTTGAAATACATGTTCTGCTCTTCTCCTGAGATGCCTGGCAGAGGAGGCAGGCCCCTGTGCTTGCACACCCAGACTGCTCCCTGGCACAGCATGGCCAGGATGACAGACAAGTGACCTGACTGGACAGCAGCCCATCAACTCGTTCCTTTCACCTCCTCCATTCTTCTCCCTGCTGCCATCAGCTGTAAAACTGAATTTGTAACTATTTATTTTTAATAAAGTCTAATATCCTAGGGGGAGGTTTGGAAGCAAAGAAGAGACCCCAAGGCTGCAACCTGGTACAGAGACTGATCACAGTTATTAGTGCTGGTGTTTGCTGTCTGTATGCTCTTGGTGTCTGGAAGCTCCACCACAAGGGCTCCCTTGTTCTGGGCTTCTCCGGTGAAGACCTACAATAGGAGGCTCAGAAAACTTGCTTGGGGAGAAGATCGTACAAAATATATGTATGGAGGGAAGCATTTGTATTAAAATTACCAGGAAGGGTCAAACAATCCTGCTTGCTTTCGAGATAACAAGAGTTTTGCCCAGGAAAGGGTTGTAGATGTGATTGATGAAGAGGCAGAGATGTGCAAGGCATTGCTGTAGATGTTAGGGCTCAGAACTCAGAAAAGCCCCCCAGAAATCCCAAAGCCTTTTTTTTTTTTTTTTTTTCTAGAGACAAGTAAGAACTAGAGGAAATGAGGGAGGGCATCAATCAGATCTGGACCTGTAACATCACTTTGCTGTCATTTCACAAAAGAGGCAAAAACCTGGTGAGCTTTTTCTTTCAGACGCAGCAGAATCACTCCTTCAAAACTGTAGATGATATGAGGACAGAAAGACAAACAGTTCATGAAGCTGCTCTGGGCACCCCACAGTTTTGTTATGGGGGGAATGGCTGAAGAAATTATATCGCTCCCAATCTCTGATCTACAAAGCAGAAAACAGCATCTCAGTGTCAGTTTGGCTTTGGTTCAAGAAGCAAAAGGAAATGGGGAAGAAGCAGAAGGAGCAGGAAGGAAATAGCAGGAATGAGAGGAAAAAGTAGGCACAGCAGGCAGGCGGAGGAGGAGGAAAGGAAAAAGAAAAAGTGAAAGTGAGGTGACACAGGAGTGCATTTAAGAAAAAGCGGGGCTAGACTAACAGAACAGGTCTAGACCCAGACGTGGCCATTTGTCATCCCAGCACATGGGTTCTGTGGAGGAAGAGCTGCCCTGCCCGGGTTTGCTTTGCACCCAAGCAGTGATCTACCACCATTAGGAAGCCTTGCCAAGAAGGGAAGAGGAGCTGGTGGAAGGACAAGAGAAGAGCAGACAAGTGACAACCAAGGGGCAGAGCATCAGGAAAGGTGGGGGAAAGGAAAGGCATCACTCCTGATGCATCCCTCTCCTCCCATCAGGCACAGTGTGGGGGCAGGAGTTCAAGGATCCTGGTGCCTTCTGTCTTTTTCCATGTATGACTTGATATGCAACCTCATTTTTCCACTTATGTCCCTGTCCCACCTCTCCTCCCCATTGCTAATTAATGAAGTCCCTCCCTCTTTTTATTATTTATTTCTTTTCCCCAGGGGGAATAAGCAGTGGCTGGTATTGACCTGGCTTTTAATACAGCTTTCAGAGGCGGGTGCCTGCCACTGGCCATGGCAGTGGAAACAAACTAATGGACCGAGAGAAAAGGACTCATATGTGAGGACACGGGCATCCAGGACACAGACTGGGAGAGTGGCCTCCAGGAGAGGGAGAACCCATATGGCTGGTTATCCCCCCACTCAGATCCAGCATCCTTTGGAGATGGATAGCAGCTGTTTGCAGGGATGAAGTGCCCACAGCCTGTTAGCTTTTGGGAGGCTCATCTCCAAGGAGCAAGTGCCCAGGGAAGCTCTTCAAGGATTGGGCAGCTGAGGTGCACCAGGGCCATAGGCATGCACAGCTGGAGCAGTTGAGGTGGCACACAGGCCAGCACAGCCACCCCCCACTTCATCTGGTGGGGCTCTTGGGGGATAAAAATGGGGAAAAGTTGCAGTAATGATAAGGGAACAAGCAACAAGCAGCCATGCTGGGATCCCAGCTCACTCTCTATGTTTGGCTGCTGACCCTTTTCATGCCATGTTTGGCTCCATGGTGGAGAAGACACCGATCAATGGAGTAAAACCCAGCTAAACTCCTGCCATTCACAATAAGCTTGTGAGAAAGCTGGCAACACTGTCACATTGTTAGGGAGGTGAGAGAGCTGAGGAGGACCCAAGGGAGAGAAAAGCACTGAGAGGAGAGGGCAAAGGGAAGGGGGGAAACAGCCAGAGTTCAGAAGAACAGAGTTGATCTGCCTGTCAGACGCTCCTCCCACAGATGTGCTTATGTTGCATGGTGCAGTCACTCCTCCCAGGAGAAAGTGCTTTTCTGCCTCTGCAAGCTGCATGTGTGCCCACAGCAGTATGTACATCCTTCTGCACAGGTGCTTCTGCACCAGCACACTCGAATCACAGAGTACTTGTGTCAAAGTACACACTGTACATACCTACGTGTGTATCCACACGTAGGGGAATAACCCATCCTATACCACAACGTTATCCCATAAGCACCCAAGGACATAAACACAAACACTGTGCAACACCAGCATCCCTTTCAACAAGCACCTCTCTGGCTGCATGCTGGGGACTCCTTTATGCAGCCCATGAAAGACCACCAGGAGAATCCACCTTGGAAGGCTGCTTGCTCTAAAGAAGACCGGACATTTTTAACAAGTCTGCAAATCAGCTTTCCAAGCCACTCACAACTGTAAACACACCTGGTATTTTGGCTTTTGCATACAGTATGTGGAACATCACCTTTCAGGTAGGTGACATTTTCTTGTCCTGTGCTTTCCAGAGAAGACGCCTCTATTGCACACCAGAGCACAATGTCCCCAGTCTCTCTCTCTCTCTTCCAGAATCTGATGGAAGGGCTGCTTCCCCAGGACCTGTCCCTAACCCCGAGGGGCTGTCAGCTTGCTTTTCAGAAGTAAGACACCACTTCTTTGTTTATCTGCCCACAACCCATATTTCTTTCCCATCTTACTTCTGAATTATTTCCTTGGCTCATTACTGAAAGCTATTCAAACGTCAGAAATTTAATGGGAAGAGGAAGGACTTTTTCCCTATGAATAAGATCCAGGCACTGGTTCAGATCCTCCACCCCATGACAACTAACTACACTGCTATCACTCTTGCCAGCTTTCAGATGAATGTTCTTTTAAATGACACTTGAGAAATTTGTTTCATGCTTTATTTTTGGTCACACTTTTGGACAACCCTCTTGAAAAGAAACCATCATTGGCACCTTCCAACTCACCCAAAACTTGCTCAGCAAAACATTTTGATACACACTGAGACTAAAAATATTTTAAAGAAACACAACAATAATCTCAAGCAGGGTAAAAATGGGTTTGGATTCCCGTGATCAGGAAATGGTGTTGAAAATGTCTATGCTGATGAACACATTTTTCAACCAGCTCAGTTTCATCCAGGTTTTGCCCAGGAGCAGAGCACATGGTGCTGCTCCAGTAGATGCACGTGGGCTCATGACCTCTGGATGGCAAAATGCCCCCTCTTCTCACTTTGAGCTTTAACAGCCCTTCTTTGCCTTTGCAGGAGGGCCTCAGGTGTTTCCCAGCTTTTGGACAGTTAATATGAAGTGGCCACGGTTTGAAATGTCACCAAAACAAACAAACAAAAGAAACCCAACAACAACAAAAAAGCAACAGGGGAAAAAAAAAAAAAAAGCCTTACCTTCCGAGGCCATTAAGAGCTTGATCTCGCCACCGTGAAGTCAATGGGACTTTTGCCATTGCCTGTGGAAAGAGGAGAGCTGGGCCCTAATGGAACACCACTATTGGAAATCCCCGCAGGCACCAGCCGTGTGCTAAAGCTGCAGAGCCAGGCCGGCCTATGGCCAGCTGTGCAGGGCAGGGAGAGGAGGGAAGACAGCCTCCTGAGATGCTGAAAGCAAGGGGCGGCCGAGGGCCATCTGGGGCAGCCCCGCTGGGGCAGATGAAGGGGGACAGCAGAGGTGTGGGGAGGCAGGGGAGGCAGGCTGTGGACACGGCCGCCCACAGCACGGTATCCCACAACCGGGGGATGTCACGCCAGGAGGAGCTGAGACCGTAGCCAGCTCTTGGAGGAGCTGCACAGGCTTCTCCTCCTGCCAGGGTCAGCAGGGTGCGGGTCCTGCCCTCCCCGGCCCCGGTGTGTTCCCGCCGGTAGGACGCAGCGCAGAGAGGCTGAGTGGCACGGCACAAACAGGAGGAGCCCGGCCGTTGCCCGGCCTCAGAGCACCATCTAGAGATGAAAGCAAGACTGGCATCCCTGTAGGTCCCGGCAGCCCCGCAGGTCCCGGCAGTCCTGCTGGTCCCGGCTCCCCGGACTGGACCACGGCTGCCGTCGGCGCCGTCGTGACACCACGGGGCTGGGCTGGGTCTGGCTCCCCGTGGGTCAGAGCTGGGGTTTGGGGATGGAAACGTTTAATTTTCATAGATTCATAGACTGGATTAGGTTGGAAGGGACCTTAAAGATCACCTATATCCAACCCCCCTTCCATGGGCAAGGACACCTTCCACTAGAGCAGGTTGCTCAAAGCCCCATCCAACACTTGCAGAGAAGGGGCATCTGCATCTTCTCTGGGAAACCTGTTCCAGTGCCTCACCACCCTCACAGTAAAGAATTTCTTCCTACCATCTAATCCAAATCTACCCTCTTTCAGTTTGAAACCAGTACTCCTCGTCCTATTACTCACTATACTCCCTGATAAAAGGTCCCTCCCCATCTTTCCTGTAGGTCCCCTTTAAAGTATTGGAAGGTTGCTATAAGGTATCCCTGCAGCCTTCTCTCTCCAGCCTCTTCTCTGAGGCTGAACAACCCCAACTCTTTCAGCCTGTCCTCATAGGGGAAGCACCCTAGCCCCTGGATTATCACTGTGACACTCCTCTGGACCTGCTTGGGAAGGCAGGCTCTGAGAGGACCAACACTCACCCCCAATACTGCACCCATAACCTCCAATATATATCAGGCTGCTTGAAAACCAGGCCACAGCTTTCACAGAGTGCCCACTGATTGAAAGCAGTTCAGATATGTCCTACCACTTTGATTTCTTCTTGGGGAGAAGCCTGCAAAGCTGTGCCAGTCCTGGGAGGTTATGCAGATATGACTCTGTTTCAGAGTCCAGTCTTCTGCTTGCCACCTTGCTTCCTTCTTGTCCTTCAGTTGTCTCACAGCTCTGCTGGGTTGCATGTGCTCAATGTATATGATTTTCTCCCCTTTTTCCTGTTATTCAGTCCCTCAGTGGGTGTCACGGTTTAGGGTCAGGGCAGCCTGCTAGACTCACAACAGATGCTCTCTGTTAACTCCCCTACTTCCCCAAAGGGGAAGAGCAAGGGAATAAGGGAGAGCAACTTATCAATTAGAAAAGGAAATTAGAACAGCTTTAATAGAAATAACAATAATAAAAATGGAATATATACAAATATGTACAACACCAGTAGTGAACCCAGCTCCTCTGATGGCAATCACATCGCCATTGCCACTGATGCTGTGGAGCAGGCACTAGGGAAGCCTCAGACTGGGCCCAGTGGCAGATGGGAGGAGTGCTCAGGGGCTGGATCCTGGTACTGGATTCAGGAACACACAGATCAGGATCAAAGGCAGAACAGACAGTGCCCTCCTTAGATGCTAGTCACCAAAGAAGTGAGGAAGAAGCTGAATGAAGATACAAGAGACCTTGACCCTTGTGATCCATAATCTCTATACCGAATATAATGTACATGGGCTGGAATCCCTTTCTGGTCAGTTTAGGGTCACCTGTCCTGTCTGCTTCTCCCCACAGGTGCAGCCTTTCACTTTCTGCACCTTGCAGTGTGCTACACAAAACCCAGCAGTGGCCTTGGTCTGCACACCGGTCCTTGGTAGTGACTCTAACCATGGGGTGTTATCACTGCCAGCAGCAGACATTGTCTGTGAGAACAGGCTTCTAACAGACAGTGCAGTTAGTTAGAAGTACTGATCTGAAAAGTAAAATCACTGAACAGAATTAGTTCTGTTCTCACTCAAACCAGGACAGTGGGGTGTGCCCAATTTATGGCTGTTGCAGGCTGCCTGTCCCTGGCCACAGGCAGCTGGTCAGAACACTCCCTTGGTGGGAGAAGAGCAGTGAAAATGCATGGAAATGGAGAAACACCCCACTTGCACGTGTCCTCACCAGTGTGAGGGCTCTCAGGTAGAGGGTTTGCACTGCCCTGAGAGCTACTCTGGCAACCATCATTTTCATACCGCCTCAGGACACTAGAAAATGATGGCCTAGCTTGCAAACTGTACTGTACCTCAGATTGTGTGCTTCTTCCATTTCCTGGGGAAAGCAGGACCAGCAGAGCAGTCAGTGGGCCATCAGTATATTTCTTACTTTTGGCCGCATTCTCTCCAGAAGGAAGCATTTAGTGTGGGCAGAGCCTCTGCTCTGTGAGCAGCCTGGGCACACAGACCCCAAGTAACTCGCTATCACAGTCAGGTCAGTGTGGAAAGAAGAAAAGTGGAATGATGTGATTCCATTGCCCCGATTCCTTCAAAGAAATTCAAGATGGACACAAACATCATCCTGAAATAGTCTGTAAGACTATGGATATTTGAGCTTTAAAAAATGTTTTTGGCCTCTGAAATTAGCAGCATTATTTTGGTGCTGGTCCTGGATTTGAAACAGCATGCCTTGAAACCTCGGACCTGGGAATATTTGCGTCCCTGGCTGCAGTGCATTGATAGAGTTGTTTGAATATCCCAGCACTACAGTGACTGAAAGAGTCAGCTGAAGGCATGTACAATACCAAGCCTCATTACAGAAGCCATGTGACTGAAAGAAAAAGGATCTTGAAATTGCTCCTGACAGGTGATCAGATGCTCACCCAGCAACAGGCTCTGCGTGTCTATCAGGGACCTGACACAGGCCTGTGCAGTGCTCCTGGGGTATCAAACACAGGAGGACAAGCTGACACAGAAACTCCAGGGAAGATGTTGAAAATGCCTGACAAGCCCAGTGGCTTTCTACAACAGAGTGACTACATCAGTGGATAAGGGACAACCTATGGATGTGATCTATCTGGACTTGTGCAAGGCCTTTGACACGGTGCCCTACAATATCCTACTCACCAAGTTGGAGAGATACGGATTTGATGGGTGGACCATTCAGTGGATAAGGGATTGGCTGGATGGCCACATCCAGAGGGTAGTGGTCAATGGCTCAAAGTCCAGATCAGTGACAAGTGGGTCCCTCAGGGGTCTGTACTGGGGCCTGTCTTGTTTAACATTTTCATCAATGACATAGACAGTGGGATCAAGCGCACCTTCAGCAAGTTTGCAGATGACACCAAGCTGTGTGGTGCTGTCAATACACCAGAGGAACAGGATGTCATTCAGCGGGACCTGGGCAAGCTGGAGAGGTGGGCCCAGGTGAACCTCATGAGGTTCAACAAGAGCAAGTGCAGGGTCCTGCAC
>JANHFX010012319.1:24526-35423 GCA_027560015.1 Chloroceryle amazona
ACAAGCTTCACTATAAATGCAGGCTGGGGGAGGAGGTGAGAGAGAACACCCCTGCAAAAAAGGCCTTGGGGGTGCTGGTAGATGAGAAGCTGGACATGAGCAGCCAGTTTGTGCTTGCAGCCCAGAAGGCCAGTTGCAGCCTGGGCTGCATCAAAAGAAGTGTGTCCAGCAGATCAAGAGAGGTGATGCTGCTGCTCTACTCTGCTCTGGTCAGACCTCACCTGGAGTACTGTGTCCAGCTCTGGAGCCCTCAGCACAGGAAGGATGTGGACCTGATGGAGGAGGGCCACGAAGATGATCAGGGGGCTGGAGCACCTCTCCTACAAGGACAGGCTGAGGGAGCTGGGATTATTCAGCCTGGAGAAGAGAAGGCTCTGGGGAGACCTAATAGCCACCTTCCACTACCTGAAGGGAGCTTATAAAAAGCCTGGAGAGGGCCTGTTTGCAAAGGCCTGGCGTGAAAGGACGAGGGGTAATGGCTTTAAATTAGAAAGGAGAGGATTTAGATTAGAAATAAGGAGGAAGTTCTTTGCCATGAGAGTGGTGGAGCACCGGAACAGGTTGCCCAGGGAGGTGGTTGAGGCCCCACCCCTGGAGACATTCAAGGTGAGGCTTGACAAGGGTCTGAGCAACCTGCTCTAGTTGAAGATGTCCCTGCTCTCAGCAGGGGTTTGGACTAGATGACCTCTAGAGGTCCCTTCCAACCCAGACATTTCTATGTTTCTATGTATATAACATGACCTGCAGCCTGCATGAGCTTTTCTCAGGGATAAAATAATGAATCAGTTGGAGAGTGGGTGCAAGCACATGACAGGCAATGCAGACCTATAGCTGAACACTTAGTAAGACACGGAAGGAGCTGGTTAAAAGTAAGCAAAGTGGAGCCATCATTTAGCTCCAGGCTGTTAGGTTACACCATGTGCCTTTTGCTCTCTCAGACACAGTGTTGTGCTCACTAGCAACCAGGCTGCCTTGAATAGAGAAACTTATGTGACCCACCTAGAGCTGCACAAGGCTGGGGGGGAAGCAGGGAAGAGCTGTGATGAAAATCAGCTTCAGAGCAGAGAGCTGCAGACACAGCGTGACTGGCTGCTCCCTGGGTGACAGGGTTAAGTCATTGGGAGCTGTGGAGTGCCCAAGGAGCTGGGAGTGCTTGGCAAGCTGGTAAGTCCTGATGGGACAGGGCAGGCTGAGGTCAGTGGAAGGAAGTCAGGGCGAGAGTAGCTGGAAGTGGTTGCTGCAGAGGAGCTAACAAGATGCATTGGTGGAGTTGTACTGGCCAGACGAAGCTACATGCTCCCTGCCTGCTCCGAGACGTGGCTCTCCTATGTGGTCAGATGGTCTTGTGAGATCAAAATGCATTCTCAGATGTTAAAATGCAAGAACAATTTGTGAAAAATGTGGAATTTTCTGAGTTCTTGCAATTATTTGATGATTTGTCCCATGGAGAAGCCTCCAGAATCCTCAGGTCTTCCAGGGCCCCGTTGTGCTTGCTGCTGCAGTCACAAGAGAAGGGACAGCTTCTGTTCTCAGACAGAAAGAAAGCAAAGGGGGGTGGAAATGGCTGACAGCAAGGCAAAGTGACTTGCCCAAGATTGTGAAGCAGTCAGTAGCAGGAAGAGGAATTTAACCTGCCACTGTGGGTTTAACCTGTCACCTCTGCACAGCTGGGGACCTGGCAAGCGATAAATGAACCAGGCATGGTTCTAGAACAGCTCTCTGACTCTCCGGCAGCTGCAGTGAAGCCCTGGACAGAAGGTTGCACTTCCCTAGGTACGTACACAATGCCCATAACCTTCATACTACCCATGACTGCAGTGCCATACTTCCAGCTTGGATACCCCTGGCCTCCAGTCATCCAGATGTAGGAACTGGGAGCCATCAATGCATAGTGCTTCCCCAAAACTATTCTACAAGGCAGCTTTCATAGATACAAATCAGCACATTTAGATCTCACCTAAAAGTGAACAGGAGGCCATGGCAGTCTCAGATGAGACTGTTCTGCAGTTCCTGATAAGCAACAGCAGAATGTGAGGCAGAAACAAAACCACACAATCTCAGTCCTCACAGCGAACAAGTCTCCAGCTGCCTCTTGCCCTTCACTGCGTGGGACGGGTGGTGAGATGGCCTTTTGTTAATTGGTGTCCTGTGCTTGGTGTTCAGCTGGCAAGGACAGGCTGTCCCTTCCAGAGAAACCCCTTGCATAAGAATTAAAGAGGAGCTGGGCTGAGATGCTGAACTAATCCACCAGGGCATGCCGGGAAGCTGCATTTTAAGCCATTCTCCCTGCCCTCCCATCTCGCGTTGTTTATCTCTCCTGTCCCTCCCACAGCAGTACGTGAATTATCCCGACTGGGCAAGCTGGTTTCATAACTGCCTGCGCTACGTCCTCTCCCCCCACCCCCCGAGTCCACATGGGAGATGTTCATACATGGGAGGTGAATAACAAGCCCACACAAATGCCGCTCTTCCCCCCTGCCCATGCGCACAGTATCTGCGTGCTGCACACACATTTCACTACTATGGCCACATGTTCTCTCCCCTGGCACACACGCGCATGCTCCCAACCACACACTTGCACTGCAAGCTCCTTGGAAGCACACTTTGTGCTCATGTGATGCTTGCTGAGCTCACTGGTACGCACAAAACTGGCACACTTGTCACAGGCGTTCAGAGCTACTGCCCCAGCTACTCCCCTGGCAATGTGCTCCTCACCCATGGCCCTCCATGTACATGTGATAGCTCGTCTCCTTCAGCTACACCCTTCACACGGGACACAGGCTTGCAGCTCACCCTTGCCACAGACACATATGCGTGGTGCATACATTCCTGACACATGCCATACACAAATGGGCACTCTGCACCATAGGGTCATAGGATAATTCAGGTTGAAAGAGACCTCAGAACAGCTTTAGTCCAGTCTGCTGCTCAGAGCAGGGTAAGCAAAGAGGTCAAACAAAGTCACTCAGAGCTTTATCTGGTCTTGTAAACCATTAAGGATGGAGACTGCACAGCCTCTCTGGGCAACTTTTCTCTCTGCTTGACTGTCTTTGGAGACAGAAAGATCTTCCTTGTATTCAAGCTGGACCTCTCTTGTTTCAGCTCATGCTCGTTGTCTCTCCTCCTCCAACTGTGCAACACTGTGAAGAGCTTGGCTGTGTCTTTTACCAAGGCTCTCAGGTCCTTTCCCATAGAGCTGTTCTCCACCTGGCAGGTCTCCAGCCTGTACTGTAGACAGGGCATCTTCCTTCCCAGGTGCAGGGCTGTGCATTTGCTCTTGCTGAACTCACAATGTTCCTGTAGGCCCATCCCTCCAGCAAACATATGTCCCTCTGATGGCAGCCCTGCCCTTGGGCATGTTGACTTGTTCCCACTCCATCTAGGTGTCATTTGAAAGCTTGGTGGAAGCACACCCCATTACCTCCTCCATGTCACCATTAGCCATGTTAAACAGGGTAGGTCTCAGGACAGCATCCTGAGCTGCCCCATTTGGTACCAACCTCTAGGTAGAGTACAACCCATTAACAACTACTCACTAAGCCTGATCAGCCAACTAGTTTTCTACCCATCTGCTTATCCACCTATTGAGAACCACAACACATTTACTTGGATATCAGAACAATGTGGGAGACCGTGTTGAAAGTCTGGCTGAATTTAAGGTAAAGGATTTCCACTGCTCTCCCCTCACCCACAGATCCAGTCATTTTACTGGGGGCAGCAATCAGGTTGTTCAGGCATGGTTTACCCTGAGTAAATCCACACTGACAACTACCAGTCCCCTTCTTTTCCTTCGTGTGCACAGAAATGTGTTTCAAGGGGACTCACTCCAGAGCCCTCTGACTAGCTGGTAGTTCCTACAGTCAACCTTTTGACCTTTTTTTGAAGAAGAGTACAGTATTTGCTCTCCTACAGTCATGGGGGGCTTCCTCTGATCTATAGTTCTTTATTCAGACTCTCCTCCAACCAGCGATCCAAATACAAGTCATTTCACAGGTGAATTGCCTCCTACCTGACCACTTCATTTGTTTTGACCTGCTAATCTTCCTACAAGGGTGAATGTGGCTTCTCAGTTCTCCATTGCTTTGCTCCTGCCTAAAAGAGAAAGAAGGGGCTGTGTGTCTGAGCTCCCCGTGTGTCTGTGTCTTTTCTCCTTGGGCTGCACATCCTCTCAGTAGAGGCTTTGAGAAGTTCACACTGATGCCAAAATCCATCCCCAGTGCCATGCAGGAAGGTAGAGGAGACCTGAGCAGCCTGATGCCACCCCTCCAGGAGGATGGGATGGGGCTGCCCCAGCTAATGGCTCTACCACAGCATGTGGCCATGGGAGAAAAGCCCAAACAGTTAATCTCCTTTACTCAAAAAAAATACAGGTGTTGGGGTTTCCTAGAGGAAGATGTGCTGCTTTCAAGGTGAGGAGGAATCTACAAGATTTGGCAAGGCAGAGGTGGTGCCTCTCCTGCATCCCTCCATCTTGCCCAGGCTGCTCTTCTACCACCCTGTAGGCACTCAGACGCCTTGGTGTCCAGGGAGTACTCAATGTGCAGGTGAGGAGGACGAGGTTACATGTCTTCAAGCAAGAACCTGCTGATTCAGCCCTGAATCCAGCTCCTCCCAAGGAACCTTGGCCTTGTCTTGTGGTCTTCTGCTAACTCTGCCCTGGCCTGACACAGCTCTGAGGGTGCACCTGAATATTGCTGCTTGTTTTTCTTCCATTAGTTTTGTGGGTTTTTTTTGGGGGGGTGGTGGTTTGTTTTGGTTTGGTTTGTTTTTTTAACCAAAGCAAGCCAATGTGGGTGTAATAAAGAGAATTAGTTGCAAACTGACAGAAGCTGGGAATGCCACAAGGATAAAAAAGGTGAGGTATATGGCAAAAAAAGGCAATAAAGGCCCTTAATTACAGGTGTGGCAGCTCCTGTTATTAAGGTTGCCAACATTTCCCTTTTTAAGACCCTATTTTCACTTGCTTATAACTTTGTCAAAGTTTCACCACTGGAGCAGAAATTTTCCACAGAAAGTGGTTGCCTCAGCTTGAAAATGTTGGCCCACCACAAGTTTCCCAAGCTGGAGGGCATATGTATGGCCCACAGGATGAAAACTGTGAATCTCTGGGCTTTCAAACAAAGGGCTTGGTCTTGATCTTGCCAGCTCCATGAAACATCGCTGCTCACCCCCCCTGGCATGGACAAATTGCATGGTTTTGTTAAAGGCAGGAGGAAGACTTGTCTCAGCTTCACAGCCATAAAGATTTCAGCCTCCGCTAATCTGACTAACATTCCCTTGGCTCCTGAGGCTGGCATGACGGTGTATGGGCTCCCTACAGAGGAGAAGGGCTGAAGGAAATTGAGAGGGCTTCCCCTTCTAAGGCTGCATCCTGCTGCTCTGAGTCAGACACTGGGTTGAATCCTCAATGTTTTACTCTGCCTTGTGCTCCTGGTCACTTCTATTTTGTCTTTTGGGAAGCCCGGTGGGAGGAAAGCCCCTGATTTGAATAGGGAAGGGATCAAAGGGAAAGGGACAAAAATCTGAGGAAAAGTGAAGGAGACTGTGAGGCATATGAGACCAGGAGCTGCAGGGAGATGCCAGGGCTGGTTGGGCAGGGGACTATTGCCTGGGAACAGCTGGAGTGGCTTGGGCTGGCAGAGCAGAAGAACTGGGAGCAGAAAGCAGGGCCGGACAGGTCAGTGAGATAGGAAATGGGAAGAACAGAGGTATGGTGAACAGACATGGGGAATGTGAAGAGCAGAGGAGTGGTCTTGGGCAGTGGGGTGGGCAGAAGGGCAGGAGGGAAGCAGGAAGAGCTCAGACCATTTGACTGGGGAGTTGAGGATTCTGATCATAGGTGTTGGAGATGGAGAGGAACTGCCACTGACGGACTGCCCAAGAAGGCTGGGAGTGGTGACAGGGAGCAGCTTGCGTGGAGGGGGTGGCATGTGATGGGAAGTCTAGGACTGACAGGCTGGGAACACACAGCTGAGCCAGACTGGTATTGTCTGGACAGGAGAATTGTTCCAGGGGTGCAGTAGGGAAGAGACAGGGAAGAGGTCAGGTGAGGTGGACCTGGAAGGGAGCAATGGCTGGCCTTGAGCTTAGGGCTTTGTGACAAGCCTGAAGAAGGGAAACTGGAAGTGTGAAAGCTTGGAGGGAACAAGTAAGCAGAGGGGACAGTTGTATCAGCTTGTGTTGCTGAGACCATAGATTTCTCCAGTGCCCGAACAAGAGTTTTCTCCTGAGTCTTCCTCCCAAGCCTCACCGCTCCTGTGCTGTTGCCTGACAGCATGTCTCACCTCTCACCAGCTGTGCTCCACTTTAAGGATAACAAGCTACTGCTGCTATCTATTATATCAGAATACAGATTTCTCATCACTGAGAAATGGCAGCACCAAGGCTGGCTGTACAACTGCCCTTCAATGTCCTCATGCATATGAATTACAGTTGAGTCTTTAATTATGTGGCTACAGATTTATTTTCTACAGGACACCTGCAGCACTCAGGTTAGGTGGTGTTCTGGATGAGTCTGGGCTGTGTCATGAGGAAGGCTCTTTGCAGGCACTCAACATCATGTCTCTCTCTTTTTTTTTTTCTCCTCCAAAAATGTGAAGAAAAAGGAAGGACTCATTGCTGACATGGTTGTATGTTGGCCTGGATCCCTGCCCCTGCTGTGGATTTCCTACCTAAAGCCGAGCAGTCAATCATAGCAACAATAGAGGTAACTATTATCTGTGTTTATTTATTTTGGCATTTTCTTTGGTTTTAGCCTTATGATCCTGATGTCTCATTTGCAGGGGTATTTATTACTCCATGCTGCATGTGAGTGGGGACTTGCATTGGACTGTAGAAAAGCCTTTAAAATGAAGAGTGCTCTGGCAAAGTGCTTAGACCAGCCATCCCCACCTTGCAGGCTGTATTGACCTTCCCGCCAAAGAATGCTGGGTCTTCTCTAAAATGTTACTCTTTTCCTTGCTATGAGTATTGAAAAGGTAAATCTATTATTATTTGGAAAGTACTGAGAAACTAGAGTCCGGTCTTGTAAAAAAGACACTGTGAATATTAGTCATTGGTTTTTTGATGTATGGGTTCAGAACATGTATGGGATACATGTTCTGAACAAACTGTGAGTTAATGCTTTGAACAACTCTGTTCTACTCTGTTGGATGTATCAAGTCACAAGTACCTGTGTCCTCAGGAACCTCTGCTCTTGAGTTGCTGGTGGAAATGTGTTTGCTCTTACTTCTCATCTTTCCTTGCTTTCACTGGCCTTGCAGAAGTAGAACTTCAAAACAGAGCTGAAGTTTTCTCTGCTCTTTCCCTGATTCCTCACACTCACCCAGCACGGGGAAGTCTCTCTTGTAAGACGTGGCTTTGGATCTCAAAGAATCACATTCCTGTCCAGATAGTGGGTGAAAAGGGATTCTGCTCACTGCAGATCAATCAGAGATGCCAAATGCCACCTGGCAATTCTCTGAGGTCTGCTAGGTCACTGCAGCTCAGCTTTCCCATGAGTTTTACTAGGTGCTATGAATGTAATACATAGTGACTCTGGAAGGCCACCTAGAAGTGACATTGTGAAAGAATGGGGCAACTCTATCCCTTCTTTTTCTTTTCTACCCAAGGAATGACATGGCAGACAGTGGTGAGGCTGGCTGGGTGCCCAGTGAGGTATGGCCTCCTTGTATACATCAGCCCACAAGACACAGCTCAAGATACATTGACATGGCTTCCCTCTACAGTGCTGCTGTGTGAACGCTGGGGACTGCCCAAGGACCTTCCCATGAGGACAGGACAACAGCCAAAGGGCCTGCAAGCAGAGTCATCCCCTGTAGCCCATCTTCTGCTTTGCCTGCCTTCATCAGCAGCACTCTCTGGATCATTTAGGGATGCTTTGGCCATGGCTGAACCTGTGAAAGGTAGACATGAGGTATGCCAGGTGTAGGTCCCCCAGTTGCTGAGCTAAGGAGCTTGGCTGGAGCCTTGACTGACTTCCATGCTCTACACCCAAAGATTCTTCCCAGGGAAACCAGGGAGAAGGGATGAGATGAGGTCTTCTATGTGTTATGAGTGCGGCTGCAGCTCCTTGCTGGGTCTGGGAGGTTAGACAGCCTTCCTGGTGCTGCTCTTTAAACAAAGTCTCAGTGCACCTTTGTCTTGTATTCTGGTGCCTAATAGAGGGCTAGACCTGAGGGGATGTTCATTTTTGGAGAAGTGCACAGAGAGGAAAAGATGCTTGTGGGTACTGCTGCGCACCAGTTTGGTAACCGGAGAGAAGTGGAGATGACCCAGGACAGACTGTGATCATAGATTCTGACTATTCCTTAAATTTCTTCCCTTTCCAACCCTTCTCTAGTTGGGGTCCTGCTGCTTGTGTGACATTGAACACCTACCCTTTTTAGACACTGGGGCAGGAGTTATCTGATGTATCACTGGAACACTGACAGTCCCAATGCACCCTGCAGTACTGGCTGTTACACATGCAGCCAAAACTAGCAGTCCCTGGCCCAGGCTCCCTAATATAAATCACTCCATAGGAAGAGGTGTAACTAGGCAATGCTTGGAGAGAACGTGGGTGTTATTAGATCACATGGCTAGTCAGCCTAACAGCACTAAAAGCTTGATTATAATTCAATTAAGGGAATGTTTCTAATTAAAGAGTTCTTATTTTAAGCCCTAAATGATTAAAATAAAGGTAGGTGAAGTGTCCATACACACTTTCTGATTTCATCCCCAAGGGCTGTGTCTACATTTGGGATTTTTTCAAGTTTCCTCCCATCACCTCAGCCAGCAACAGGGAGAGAGCTGGTGTGGCCACCATGCCCCCAGATCCTGCTCCTACCTTCTAGGCAGCATCACCCCAATATTCTGCTCCCACCAGCTGCCTCCCCTGGGATCTGATTCAGATCCCTCCTTCCAGAAGCCCTTTCTTTCAGAGCCCACCTCACTCAGTGCCTGTATGGATCTGGAGTTGCGAGCAGTGCTGGGGTCCAGTAAACTCCCTTTTGGCTGATGTGCACCCAGACAGGGTGGGAGGACAAGCCCTCAGCTGGATTTGGCAGTGGCTGTGTGCTTTATTACCTACCCTCCCATCTGTTCACTGTTATGTAAGCTGTGCAACTACAGAGGTTCAATGGAGCACGTCTGAGGAAATGTCATTACTATGAAAAACTCAGATTTAACTTTTCAGAACAGAGACAAAGTTCTGTGGTAAAACTGGCCCGGCAGTGAGAAAGGGAAGCAGTGCTGGTTGCAAAAGGCTTGTGTAAAACAGGAACTATTCCCAGGTCTCAACAACCCATCAGCTTGCTGTAGGTGCTGATTTGCAGTGGTATTCAGAGCATTGTGGCCCACTATCTTGGTACAACTTGAAGAAAGGACTGCTTTCTACATCACATAGTACTGGCATGACTGCACCTTGGGCCTCTTGGTGCCAACAGCCTGTGCTTACGTTGTGTATTTGGACATTGACATGGAGGGCCTGGTCTAGGTGCACCCAAGGGGCTGGACTGGTATGGGGGCTCTTAAGTTCTCCCCTATCATGCTTACCTCTTCCACCCTTAACCTGACTGCAGGAACTGCAGTTCTTGGCTTTGAGATGACTGCTGAAGCATCTATAACTTTGTAACAAGGCAACCTGGTCCCTGCAAGGCTTGGTGGTGTCTGGCTCTTGCTCCACAGGATCTGCTGGTGTTCCCCTTCCCTCACCCTCTGTGCTGGCCTCCAGCCTCCCCCTGCACTCACAGAATTGTAGGGGTTGGAAGATCATCTATATCATTTGGAGATCATCTAGTCTAACCCCGCTGCTAAAGAGGGTTCACCTAGAGTGGTTTGCACAGGATTGTGTCCAAGAAGGTTTTGAACATCTCCAGAGAATGAGACTCTACAACCATACCACAAGCAGGAGAATCCACTCCTGCTCTCAGAGCTCACAACATTGCCTCCGTCCTCCTTTGTCCACCTGGTCCCAACCAGCCACATCCCAAGAGCCTCCTAATGCTTCCCTAGCCTGGGCTCTGTTCTTTGCTCTGATGTGGGTCTGATACACTCCAGTTGCTCCCCCACCCGACTCTGCCGTTTCTGAGCTGCTCTGGGGCTTGTTGTGGTGCATGGTAGCTACCTGGCCCACAAACACGCTGGGGGTGGGGAAGTACCCCCAGGTTTACACCTGTCTGCTGGTGGGTACCCTGTAGACCACTGTCCATCTGTGTTAGGGTTTATGTGAGCATGCTGACATTTACATGGATTTGTGGGTGCTTCACTCAGGGGGTTCTCCCCACTCCTGAGGGGTGCAAGCTGAGGAGCCCTGACCCTCTGTGGGCTTGGGGTGGCTCTGATGACTCATGTACCTTCCTGCTGGACCTTTTGCTTGGCATCCACCATAATCACCATGGGACCCGGTGCCCAGCCCTTGTCTGAGGATCCCAAAGCCAGGCCAAGGACTGATGACCGTGCTGTAGTGGCAATGGTGACGTATTGGGGTTGCCTCCCCGGGCAGTCAGGTGCTATCGGTGGGCTGTTGCCCCACGCTGAGGGGAAGCCTTCAGCAGAGAGCCCAGCAGCTGCCGAAATGTCTCCCAAAACCCATGCCGTGTTGGGGGCTGGGCCTCCCCTTTGGCGGAGCTAAGGGGGCAGAGGGAGCGGGCGGTTGCGCCTTTAACAGCGGGCGGAGGAAGAGGAGGAGGAGGGCCGGGGCTGCGTTGGGTGACATCAGTGGGTTTGGCTCCGGGGCTCAATGGAAACTGGGTGAGCGCCGGGCTTTGCTGAGCACACGCCGGCTGGGGGGACGGCGAGCGGGCGGGAGGCGGCAGGCAGCGCCGCGCCGCGCTGAGCTGAGCGAAGGAGGGACGCGCCGGGCACGGCCGACACCAGCCCTCCCCAATCCTCCGTCATCCTTCCCTCCGCGGCCGCC